>JAJQJQ010000561.1:0-21008 GCA_028622995.1 Panagrolaimus kolymaensis
GAGATTATTGTATGAATAAAATTACTGTCTATATTTTTTAGGTGACAGCAGCAATCCAAAAATATGCAGGTCCAAATTTCCCTAATGTTCGTCAAATTGCAGCGGAATCCACTTTAGCCATAATAAATAGTGATGAATTTTTGGATTTAGCTCGTCCAATCCTCCATAAAACTATTTATATTGGCGGACTTGGAATTGGTCCAAGTAAACCCGTTGAAGAAGAAGTAAGTGACCAACTCTTTTAAAGTCCAATTTTTTAATGTTTAAAATATTTAATTTTAGCCATTCAAAACATTTTTAATTCAAAGCAAAAAAGGCGTTATTGTGTTTTCTTTAGGAACCATAGTTCCCACAAACCTTATGAATGAAAAAGTTAAAGAAAATATTATAAATATTTTTGCAGAATTTAGTGATTATGATTTTATTATAAAAATTGATAAAAATGATGATATTTTGTGAATCTTTCAAAAAATATTAAAAATGTTTTAATAACTTCTTGGATGCCTCAATCGGATATTTTGGGTTAGGTTTTTCCAAAGAAAAAAAAACTTTCTATCCTTCAAAATTAATTTTAATGTGTATCTCTTTTTTTAAAGGCGATTCCAAAGTCAAACTTTTCATAACTCATGGAGGCTTTAATAGTTTATTAGAATCTGCAATTCGTGGCATTCCAGTAATAGCAATTCCAATATTTGCTGATCAACATCGAAATGCTAAAATGGCAGAATATCGTGAATTTGGAATAGTCGTGGAAAAAACCCAACTTCAAGGCCCTGCATTAAAAGATGCAATTCAAACAATTCTAACAAATCCAAATTACTCTTTGAAAGCTAAAAGAATTTCAAAATTAATTCAATCAAAACCTTTTAAACCTAATGAAATTTTCTTAAAATGGATTGATTTTGTTGCAGAAAATGGTGAATTGCCTGAATTAACTCCAGAAGGAGCAAAAATGAAATTGATAGAATATTTTTGTTTAGACATATTTTTGTGGCTCTTTTACTCTTGATTTCTGTAGCTTTTTTAGTTTTTTATTGTTTGAAAAAGCTTTTATCTTTTTTGATTGTCGTTGTTGTTGGTAAGCCAAAAATAAAATCTGATTAAAATATTTAAAGAAAAACTTTGTTAATTCTTAATTTTGACCGAAAAATCATACACTTAAAAATTTAGCTTACTTCGTTGCTTTTTCCAATCATAGACGCCTTCAAAGGCTTTTCCCATAATAATTTCCCATGCCTCTGAATGGGAAACAAACATTTTTTCATAATTTACATAACTTTTTTGAGTGATGCTTTTTTCTTTGTTGCTTTCAAAAAATTCATTGTTCAAACGTTTGCATTCTCTTCTTACGTCGGTGACATCATCTTCTCATCGTTCAACTGATACTTTTCTGCTGCTGCTTGCTTGATTTCTTGTTTGATCATTTTGGCAAACCAATATCATCATCTTCAATTGAAAACCACCACCAACAACGACAACGACAAAAATCAATCAATCTCTCAAAGAAGAAAGAAAGAATAATGTTTTCTCGAATTGTTGTTGCAGTAATCAGCACCATCTTGCTTTTATTCATCGTAAACGTTCAATGTGATGATAACTCAACTGTTGCTACTTCAACTGCTTCCATTGATGTCGACGCTACTACTCCAAAACCTGTAAGTTGCTTTTTCACTTTTATTATTTTATATAAACCTATCTATCTTTTACTTTTTAGGGATGTTCTGAAGTTGATGTAGCTAGTGCCCAAACCTTTTCAATGGTAGCTCTCGCTGTGGTTGCGGTCTTTCAATTAATTTTTTCAATTACTGTCGCTGTAGCAGCATATTTTGTTCTTTCTAAAGTAAGTAGTTGTTAATTGGTTGTCGTTGCTATTGTTTTTACATGTTTGCATTCTTTCAAATCCTGTTTTATAGTTAACCGAAAAGATGCGCGAAGCTGAAACACACTTACATCAAGTTATGGATGCTACACTTTGTGCTCTCTTTCCTGAAGCTGTTATCATCGAAATTAATGCTGTAGCTGAAGAATCTCAAGTACAACATCGAAAGCCTAAAACTAAAACCCTTGATGGTTCAACAAAGAAAGATGAAAAAGAAAATAGTAAAAAGAACAACAAATCTGCAAAATCTACTGCTGCTACAAAGTAAATGAATAAATACAGTATGATTGTCATCGTCGTCGTATATTGAATTGAAAAAGTACTAAATTTTGTATAAATTGAATTAAATAAACTTGTAAAGAATGTGTAAATATGGTTTTTGTAAAATTCATCTCTCTGTCTTAACAGCAACGGCCCTAACATAAATGCTTACAAATTTTGCGGGTTTGCAACAAAACAAAAACAGTCGAGCCTCTCGTTATTTTCATTTTTGTATTTCATCATCCATCCTTTTTCTTTCTTTGATTGCTGCTTCCATTTTATGCGATACAAAAGCTTCTTTTTTGATGTCTTAAACTTGGTCAATTTTTTCTTTTCGATTCCATCAAAAAAGGGAAAAGCCTTTGGTAGTGGTGATAATGGTCAACAACTTGAAGGCGGTATGATTTAGTTCGATCTTTTTGTGTCATCCATTGATGACGAATACATCGGTTATGATTTGATTTCAAAGCATTGTAAAGAAAGATCGTTATTAAAGCTTTTTCATCGCGTTTCAATTATTTCTGCATTCATAATCAAATGGTAAAGTATTTGTTGGAGTAAAGTTAGTTTTACAATAACCTTTTTTCCAATCTCTTCATCGATGATGGTTCATCAAATATTCTTTTCGATAAATCATTAACTTGACTTTCACAATTCCAGCAGAAAATAGGTTGTCTTGGAACTTAAATACATGAGACACAGCTTACATAGTTTTTGGGTGAAAGTAAATACATAATGCTTTACAAGGAAAGAAAAAAGTAAAACATCTCATACAAAAGCCAAACATTGCTGATATGGTGATATTGTAGGTACATATTAATTAACATTGCTGTCATAAAATTCTAGCGGAAAAGCAAAAGTTGTAATTACTAATAAACAAAATGGCAGATGAGAGACAAAATACTAATACATAAATGAGACGCAACCTTTCAATCAACAAACATTCATGTTGAATCAACGACAAAAGCAACATACAAAAAGACACAAGTGAGTACTAGAAATTACACAAGTTATAAATAACACTTTATTAAACTTTAACACATGGAACATATAAAAATCAACGAGACAATTAAATCAAAGTGAAACTAAATAAATCCTATAATCCTAATTTAAAGAATTAAATTATCAAAATAAAGATTATCAATTTTCATTGTTTGAGTATTCTTGAAAAATGTTTGAACCTTCTTCAAATCAGTTTTGTAAGCGACGACAGAACGTATACATTTTTCATCATCAAAAAGATCAATGAAGTTTTGCGAAATTGAATCAAACATCTTCTCAGGAGTAGCATGCCAAATTTGATCAACTTGAAATCTAAAAAACCAAAACCTATTAGTACAGTCATAAAAGCTAAAGGAAAACATACTTGACAACATTTTCTTTAGGATCAAGACCACGAAGTTGTTCAACGATGGAGAATTTACCAGCTTTCTTAACATGGCTAACACTTTGAATGATATCAGAAATCAAACTTCTTTTTGCAGCTTCAAATTTATCATTATCAAGTGTACGAGAAGTGATGGTTTCAAGCTAAAAAATAAGAGAATCATACAATGTCAAAACTAGCATAAAAACAAAACTTACAACAACACGTTTACTTTCTTCGTAAGCTTTTGCAAAGTCTGCGGCACGATAAAGATACAATCCAAGACCAGTATTACCAGTAACATAAACGTATACACCATAAGCAAGACCTTTACCACGAACATTGGTAAATAATGGACCTTCACATTGAGAGAAATATTGAGATAAAAGTTTAGCATACGCCATTCGAGGTTCCATGAAATCAAATTTGCATTCAGATCGTTGAACAAGAAAAGCTGATTCGCTAGATCCATGAGGAATGCAGAAAGTTTTTCCTCTATTTGTTGAATAATCAACAGAGAATTCAGGTGTTCCCTAAAATCCAAAGATAAATGAAGAGAAAATATAGCAAAAATGGAAGAGTATCCATGCAAAAAACGAAACGAAAACTCACTTTCAAAAATCCATTGCTTGTTTCTCCATTAGATAATCCACTCCATCCAAGAGAAGTAGCAGTTTTCAATGATTCTTCATTACCAACAAGATGAACATTAGTGGGAGATGAAATAATTTCTTTTGATAGTTCGTTTAACAAATCAACCACTTTTGTTCCTTTTGAAGCAGAAGTAAATTCAGCAATTTCTTTATGGAACTTTGAACTTGATAATAAACAATTGAAAAGTCTGTTTGATTCTAAAAACAAAGTAATGATGATGAGTTGTGAGAAAAAAAAACTCATACCTTTAGGTGCAATCATATTTGTCATCAATGCTGATGCAACGGAATCTCCATCTTGCTTTAATCAGATGCACTACCAACAAGTCGTTTAGCAACTACAGCAACACGAGGATCTTCAAAGATGATGTTTTTCAAGAATATTTCAGTCCATTTTGCAATATTTTGATATTTTTCAGGTAAAAGAACATAGTGAAAAGCAAGCAATTCTTCATAATCCTTTCGAATTCCAAGATCAACCTTGTGAGCAATAAAGTCTTTCTTAAGCATTGTTGCAAGCGTTTCATATTTCACAACTTCTCCATCAATTTTAGCATCAGATTCATTCAATAACTCCATAAACAGTTGAAGAGCAGAACGGTGCTTTGCAGAAATCTTATGAATATCAAATAAAACAACAGCCTAAAAAAGGATGAATTTAAGAGGGAAAATAATAATAAACACATACATGAATAAAGTTTGATTGGACATTATGGTAAACTGTAGGATATGGAGTAACTTTTTTGTCAACTTTAAGTTCTCTGCTAACATCAATAAGCTTGACACCATCCATGTTGTTGACGATAAAATTGCGAAGGATATCTTCGGTTGGAGCAGAAGCCTATAAATCTTTCGTTTTTATGCCAATTTATGTAATAATAAACAAACTTCGTTCTTAGCAACAGCTTTTTGTAAAGCTTCAGCACATTTCTTCAAACCATCAGGACCTAACTTTTCAGCTTGAGCTTTTACACGTTCTTCTTCTTTTTTAGCAATTTCATCAACAAGCTTAGCATTTGGATGACCAATAACAATGATTTGATCGCTGGTGATGTATTTGTCGATGAGGCCATTCCAAAATGAAACATCACGATCAACCAATTTCTTAATGTTGTCAATTTCATTCAGTCGTTCTTGAAGATAAGGAACATTGTCGGAATTTGCGTTAACACCAGGAGCAAAAAGTGCATAAGTTGAGAAGATTCCATGGTAATAATGAGTAGCGTTTCCTTCAAGCTAAAAAAAACTTGGTATAAAATCTTTCATTTAAGAAAAGTTAAAGCTTTACCATAACAGCCATTTGATGAACTTGTTGTTCGATGATTGCTTTCAAGCGCTGCATATCGATCTTTGATTCTTTGAATACAGAAAGAGGAGTCTTCTTGAATCTAAAAAAGCGACAAAGTTATAAGAAGTGTTAACAAAATCAAAGCGTACAATTCATCATCATTAAGGAACTTCTTTTTGACTCCACCAAAACGGTAAGCAATTTCCATTCTTGGCCGTTCACGAGATTCACGACTAACTTCACTGCAAATAGGATCTTTGATTTGGACAAAGCGTTGTTGAAGAGGTGAATCTGGCCCATCGCAGAAGTATGACAAAAGAATTTGTAAAGGAGTACAATCAGGATCCTAAAAATCAACAGATAGAATAAGAAAATGTTCTTTAAAAAACTTACAGAGTGTGGAGGTCCTTGCCATGTAATCAAAACTGTTCCATTAGCTTCATCATCAACCGGGCATTGAACATGTTGCATTTTCGGAGAATAACGTTCAGGAAGTACGACATCATCAAATGGACGTTTTGCATCCATAGGACGAGAATAACCAAAAGTTTCAAGGTTTGAAAGGATGTCAATAACTTTGCTTTGATCAATTGTTCCTACGATAGTAATCATCACATTCGAGTGGTTATAATGCTTCTTATGAAAGTCAATAACACGTTCAAGAGAGCATAAATCACGAAGAGCAGGCAAAGCACCACCAGTATTTGCACGAAATGGATTACCTTCAGGAAAAGCAAGAGAACGTTGAACAAAGCTCATTTTTTCATCCATATTATTTTCATGATCTTGCATTTCAGCATAGACAACACCTCCATCACGTCCTTCTCCATTAATATGATGAATTTCTGTTGTAAATTGTTCAGGAGTAAGCATAGGATGGAGCAAGTGATCCATATAAACAGGTAAAGTTTTGAGGAAGCCTTCTTGACCAACAGTAGTTATTGAATAAGCAGTATGATCTTCGTCCGTATAACCATTTGTACCTAAAAAAAAGTAATACATTATCCAATCGTACATATTCGTAAAAGCGAAACTTACCAGAAGCAAAGCAGCGATTTGCAATAGAATCAAGAAATCCTTTATAAGGATATTTGTGACTTCCCATAAATACTAAATGTTCCAAAGTATGCGGTAAACCATCATCGCTTGTAGCTTTTGTAGCAAAAGAAAACCATCCATTTACGACAGGAGATGGTTGATCCACGAATGCCACTCGCATTCCACTCAAAGTTGAACGATATAATGTTACATCTAAGCATTTGTTAGATTGAATCGAACATACTTTGGTAAAAGTTTGCGACATTTTCCTTAGCATTTACCCCTAAAAAGAGAAAGTATTAAAAAATGGAAAAGAGTTTGAGGTAAAACATAAACAACACGAATAATGATGAAATTTAGCATAAGATAAGCACGAATTTAGGAAGCTTTTCAGAGAGGTCATATAAAAGAGTAAAACGAAGGTCAAGATAAGTAGGAAAATAATTTTAATATCAGTAAAAATATGGAAACATCGTTCATCAAAAAAAAGTTAAATAAAATAACAAAGTTGAACTTTCAATAAACTTTGCTGACTGAGGAAAACTTCAAAGTAACACTCATTGGCAGTGAGACACACATAACTTTCAAAAATGACCGTGTTCATTGAACTGTAAAAGTACGTTTGAAAAAGTTTGATGAGGAGATTATTTTTTTCTATAGTTTACCGGACATGATTTCTTATTAATTATTTCCATAAAGTTATTTATTAATGAAGGTTGTTGTTAATAACAATAGAATTTTACAATACATACAAAAATATTGTCTTTGATTAAATTTTTCATATCAAATCCATCAATAACACCAAAAATAAAATTTGAACTTTGCTTTTTTTTATTAATCCTAAAATCAATCCATTCCTTCAATTTTGTAACGATGATTATTTATTAATGACATTACTGTTTTTATCAACAAAATTTTTTTGTTTTCCAACGCCCACCATTATAATAATATAAAAATGAAGACAAAAGTGAAAATTAATTGTTTGTGGGAGTGTTAATTTTGGTTTTGGGTTAGCCTATAATGTTATGGTTTAATTATCTCTACTTGCAAAACAACTTGTATACTCGAATACATACTACACTCATGAGCCATTTTTATGGAAAATAAATTATTTTTCTGGGAAGTGTCCCTGCATAGCTCTTCGCAATCCAATTTTTTATTTGGCTTTGTTTATTGGAAACTCTTGTATTATTTTTTATTATTTTCATATTCATTTCCCTGGTAAATTTTTTAGTTGTTATTCTAGTTTTATTTTTAGAAATTAAAAATGATTTATTGTGAAGCAGAATTGCCCTCCATGGAATATTTATCTCCAATTTATCGTGATGCTCTTGAAAAACTTTTACATGCTCTTGATTCAAATTTAGTTGATTGGAAGATAAAAGAAGAACATTTTGAAGAATATATTTCAAAATTTACGACACTTCCTTTTATTTGGGTTAAATTTGCTCTGTAATTTACATTTAAAGACAGGCAGAAGAAGGAGTTAAAAAAATGATTTCAAAAAAGTTTTATTTTACGATTTAATTCCGAAAGAAAGAAAGAAGCCAATTTCGACATACTTTTTAAATGAAACTTTTTTTTTGTTTATGCCGTTTCGTCTTAAAATATGCTTCCTTCATTTTTACATTAAACAACTAACTTTAGGTTAATTTATCAAGATCCTAATTTATCTAATTCTGATGAACAAGAAGAGAAGGAAAAAATAACGTATATAAAAGCAATATCACATTTTTTTCATCACAATTATCCTTTTTATGATACATGGGAACTTTTTGAAGGGAAAGTATGTCTTTTTTTTTTCTGCATTGGTTGTTGTTAAGCTTCGTAAATATTTGATTATTAATTCATGGAAGCTATATTTTAGTTAGTTTATTGGACAAAACTGATTGATTCCAGGACTTGTTTTAAAGATTATTTGAATGTTACCCCACATCTTCATACTTTACAAACGATTGAAGACCTTTTGATTTTGCCAAATGATAGTTTGAAATCGTACAAAAAAAGTTATCTTGAATTTTCTAGTATGTCTAAATTAAATTCTAAAATGAATCTTATTAACTTTTTGAATTTTTTTTATAGCAAAACCAATTACCAATGAACTTGAAAAAGGTTATCAAAATGCGTTAAAATTGTATGAAAAAATTATTACTGTTGAAAATAATAATGAAAAATGGTTGAATGCTTTGAAAGAAGTTAATGATGATAAATTTGTTATTTAAAACATTGAATTTAGATTAGGTGTTAATCCGGTTGATAAAAATATGTGGTTGATGTATTTAGAATTTTTGGAAGAAAAGCAATATATAAAAGTAAAAAAAAAAGCATTTTTATGATTCAAAAACAAAAAAAAAATACTTTTTTAATATATTTTTTTTCTTTTATTTTTTTAGTGGACTCTGGATGTTTATTCTCGATATCGTAGATTCTTTACTGATGATTTAAAAATAAGAGAAAAATATCGAGCAACAATAAAAACTGCTGAATTTTTATCATTTGATGCAACTAAATGGATTCTCGATAGTATTAAAATGGAAATGGATTTTGTTTCAAAACAATCAAGTTTTGAACTATTTATTAAAGAATTTGGCGCTAATATTACAAAAAATGAAAGAAATTTTGAAATTATTTTTAAAAATATGTTTGAATATTTTCAACGTAAATATCCAAAACCTTATATGCCCGATCATGCTATCGATAAGGAAGCCATTCGACCATTTCGAACAACAACAACTCCAAATATTTCTTTTAAACAACAACAACAGCTTTCAATGAATCATCAAAAAATTAATTTACCTAATTCAATTCTTTATTATATAATGAAATCAGGAAATTATTTAATCCTTCAAAAACTTTATGCATCATCAAAACAAATTTATTCTTCCATTTTCAAAGTAGCAATTTGTCATCAATTTGTATTTTTGAATTCAATAAAATCTTTTCCATTTCAACAATCTCTTTTTATTGGAAATGATGGATTTAATTTTTTTGTTGATTCTCTTCCAAAGCTTTATCTTACAAATTCATTTAGATTGGAATTAGGTTAGATTTTCTTTTTAATTTCAGATGTTGTTGTTGAAGTTACTCAACAACCTGCTTCTATTTATATTTATTTTTTTTCAGGTTGTAAAAGGAATGTATCAAAAATAATTGAAAAAATTTATAAATGTGAAATACAATATTTAACACTTTCAAATCAAACTTTAACTTTACAAGAATTTGATATTTTAGTGAAATATGTTGAAAAATTTCGATTCTCTCGATCTCATATTCTCAAAAATGAAAATTATTTTACCACCACCACCAATAATATTGTTTCTGTGAATGAAATGATTCAACGAATGCCAAATATTATAGTTTTACTTCTTTCGATAGATTCATTAGTACCTTTTGGTGAAAGTTGTAGTATTAAAGAAGATAAAAGAAAAGTTAAAAAAATCCAAATAAAAAAATTTTCTTTATGGCATATTTGTGAATTCATCGATTTTGATATTTTACTTGAATTTATTTTAGTAAGTTTTATACTAAAAAATTTTTACATCAAAATTAATCGAAGCCTTTACTCAGTTTTTTTTTTCTTCTTCAGAAATATGCGACTCCTGAATCATCATTTTCTTTTCTGTTTTCATCAAATTTTGTTACTCAAGAATACGTGAATGAATGTAAAGAATTTTTCTATAATCATCTTTTATTAAACAAAAAATTTAACATAAAAAAATTTTGTTTTTCGTTGAGTTAAATAATTTGAAAAGCTTTGAATTTATGGAGAAAATGTTGAATAAATTTAAATTGGCTGAGAAGATTGCTTTCAATTACAGTTTTTCGTTTAAAAACTACCAAAAAATGTTTTTTGTTGTTTTTTTAAAAAGTTTTTAGATTTTTCTTTTACTTTCAAGATTCCCATTTGTTTGTTTGTTAGTTGTATTTCTGAGATTTTTGCTTACACCCTTTATTGTGATAAAAAAAAAAGAGTAATTAAATTAAAACTAATTTAAAAAAAAGTTAACAACAATAAAACTGATGATCAATAAAATGATTGAAACTCCATTTACACCAAATGATGTAATAAAGGATGCTGCAGCCGAGGTAGTAGTTGGTATACTACTTGGAGTTGTTACAGTAGTATTTGTTTGATCCCATGGATAACCATTTTGAATATAATTACAATTATTGGAAATCGTCATATTTGAATAATTTGGTGGTTGTGATATTTGGAAAGGACAATTAGTTAAATTTGGATTTAACCAACATCCATTATTTGAACTACCTATAAAAATCAATTTTTTTAAATTGTTTAGAGTTTTGATTAGATTAATTTATTTTTACCTGCCATCGAACATTGATAACACTTGGTGGGTCACAATCAGATGGTTGACGCAAATCCAAATGATGAGCTGAATCAGCAACAACGAAGGAATAAATTCCATTCTTTTCTCCTCCAGTTATTCCTGGAGTACTAGGGTTTACTCCGCCACTCGACCAAGGATCTAAGTTACCATTGCTAAAATTTAATTTTTCAGAGAGATATGTACTTTTCGAAAAAATTTTAAAAGCTTACGTAAAAATAATATTAGACGCTTTAGTAAAATCCCATCCATATAAATTTTTAACTCCATCAATATTTAAAAATTCTTTAGTCCATCCAATTTTTTTATAAATTCCATTACAAAGATTATATTGAAAATCTAAGAATGTATTGTTATCACAATCCTTATCAAAGAAATCATTAGGTGGTCCAAGAGAACACATAGCAATAATAATTTCAGTGCATTCTTGAAAATCCCATCCATCATATCCATTTGAATCCAATCCACCATTTGGGTCACTTCCACATTGAGATGGATCCAAGCAAGTTGTAGGGGCTTGTCCAGTAAAATTATAATAAATATTACTAATTGCTAAAAGGCCTTGAAGTAAGGTTGTATTATCATTTGGTTTTACAATTGCCATAAATGCATTACACCCCGATTTAACAGGCCATGCAGGCATGGGATTAAGAAAGCTTGTAGGATATGGATAATCTGTCATTGCCATATATTCCAAAGCTATTTGTAAATGAAGTTTAAGATTTGTAACATCTGTAGCAGTTTTAATTTGAGTTTTAGGATCCATTTTAAATATATCATTTAATTTTTTCATTCCATCCGCGCTTCCACCCAATGATGTGATAGTTTGGAAAGAGGCCATAAGCATGGAATAATCACAACCAGATGCATTAAAAGTTTGAGCTACAACTTTATCAAATCCTCCAACATCGACATTTCCACCACGGAAAAATGTTACTGGAGCTGATGAAGCCCAAGCCCTGAAATAAATTCACCCTTTAATCAACCGATATAAAAAAAAGTTAGGGTAATTTACCCAAGAGTTAACGCAGGATACTTAAGCCTAAACCATGTAGCAAGCATACCACCATAACTTCCACCAAAAACAATTACAGGTGTATCAATAGTTAAATTAAATTTAGATTTAAACCATGGCAAAAATTGTGCATAATCGGCTAAAGCTTGAGCCGAAGTTAAATAACCTAATTTTTTTATATCTGAATAAGATTGATTTCCATATGGCATCGTATCACCATAATATCGATGTTCAGCAAATACAATAAATGCATTAAAATGAGCTGCGAGATCCCACATAATTCCTGTATTACTTGCGAAACCTTCTATCGAGCCTTCATTTCCTGCATAAAAGAAAATTGGGCCACCAGTTTTGTAATTATTGTTATTGTAAAGGTACCTAAAAAAAATTAATATTGGCAACAGTAAAAAAAATTTGTGAAGCGAAATTTTTTTTTATGTTTTAGGTTTAAACTTTAAAGTTTATAAAAACCCTACTTTAAAGCAAATTTATCAGAATTGGTATAACCAAAATGATCCACAGGAAAACTTTTATCCGTCCAAGCTGTAGTCCAATTATAAACTATTGTAGGAGTTGAATCAGCCCCATTATTGGAGGAGGAATATCGATGAGGATCAAAAAATTTTAATTGTCGTCCATAACATGTTGTTGTTAAAATTATTCCAAAAAGTATTATAAAAATACTTTTTTTTAAATTAAGCAACATTCTTCCTTCGCCTTTTTAGGGAAGCAACAAGCAACAAAATTAATGATTTGAGCAGCCAAAAAAAAAAGAAAAAAAGAGTAAAGAATGAAAAAATTGTCTAGGTTTTTATTCAATTAAATTAGTCGAATCAAGTTGTAAGCTTGTTTGGAGATAAGAAAATCATTTTAATTGTCAAAAAAAAGAATTGATAAAAAAAGAAAAAAGAGGATTGATTGTTTCGAGGAAGCACTCTAAAAGTCTAAAAAAGAAAAAATGATAATTTTAAGAAGAAAGGTAGCGATTTGATCATTGAAGAGAAGAAAAAAATGATGAGAAAAAAAGGCTTATATTGAAACAATGACCAAAGAAAAATAGATAAGCTATGATCAAATTATCTTTTTATGGGATTATATTCATTATTTTTGTATGTATTTTTCTTAAATCCTCCTTAATTTATGAGTTAAAGCGATTGATTGCTTTCCTTCTTTGATTTAATTTAATTTTAATTATGTTTTTGCCATAAAGAAATAATAGCAACAAGATAAATATTGTATTTTTGATAGGTTCTGAAAGGAATGGGTAAAGAATGAGAAGTAAAAAAATATAAAAATACAACAGGCTTTTTTAGTTTTATTTATTTTTATTTTCTCAACATAAAATTGAAAAATAATTTTTATCGCATTTTTAAAAATATAATCAGAAAAACAAAACTTTTTTATCAAATAAAATTTTGAAAAGTAAAGCAGACGATAATATTGCAGATTTTTCATTTTAATGGTGGCAATCTCAAAGTATTAGATTGGGGAATAATAACCATGAATCCTTTACCATTTTCTCCACCACCACCTTCTCTTCGGATAATGTCACGAATACCTTGAATTTGAATATGATTATTTCTTGAAGTTCTTGAAACTGTAGATCGATTTCCTCCATTCGCGCCGCCATTATTATTATTTCCTTTAAATAATCCAAATTTTTTAAGAATAAAATTTCTATATGGTTTTATAATAAATATTAATGATATTGCATCAATTGGCATATGAAAAGTTACAAATATTACACATGGTGTTGCAAACCAACTACCCCATGATACTCCAAGAATCATTAACATTATAAAAATCATGACAGGAATGAGAACAAAAATTGTGAGAATTATTAATTGACTCAAAAGGGCTCTGAAAATAAAATGTTTAGAAAAAATTTCAAACTTTTAATTTTTCCGACAAAAATAAATTTTTTTTATTTCGATCTGAAAATAATTGAGAATTCTGAGCCAGAAAAAATATGCTGATTAGGAATCATAAAAAGAAAGTTATTATTTTTCCCATATTTTTTTTGCCGCTCAAAATGCAAATTTTCAAAAACTATTTTTATAGAAAAAAGCAAAACTCTGTATTTTTTGTAAATTAAATATTTGAAGGTTATTTTGCTCGACAAAAAATAACGAAAAAAGGCTTCATTCAAAAATAAGTCCAAACTTTTCAGTTTAAATGTTTTTTTTTGGAAGCCATACTCACTGTTTTCCAAAAATTTATCCAAATCCCAAAATTCGGCGAATAAAATCTTACCTAAAAAGCATAACCTCCATTTTATATGTCGCATTTGAAAGATTAGATACAATATTTCCAAGTCGAATAAGAAAAAAAATTATTGTTCCAATAAAAATAAATGGCGCGAGGGAGCATAAACAAAACCCAAAAGCAAGCATAAATTCAATTCCACCATTTTCTAATTCTGGATGATATCCTGAAATATCAGGAAATAATTTCATTAATTCTTTCACTGCTGGAACTTCTTCCGACGTAAGTTGTTGGACTTTTAAAGGATCAGGGACATCACTAATTATTGGAACTGAAATTTTTTTGGATTTTAATGTCAAAAAATTTGTTTCAATGAAGAAAAAAATTTTTTTGGATGATTTTTTTGTAGAAATAAGTAACTCGAAGAAATTCTTCGAAGTTTATCGTTGTTTTAACCATCAAAGAAAAAATGTTATATTCTTTACAATTTTTATTTTTGAAAATTTTGTTTCCATTTTTTAAAGATTTAGAAAGAAAGAAAACTCTTTCTGTAAATGATTGGTACTTCATTTAAGGGGTTTTTTTCTCCAAAGATGTAAAAAAATGATCTCTAAAATTTCCTATTAAAAAAACACATAAATAAATTAAATTCTAGTTTTACGAATAAAAATTAATTATTGCTTTTTTTGCTCTAAAAAACTATTTTTAGCTAATTTTTTTTATTGCATTTTTTTTCGTTTGAAAAATATTCAAATATAATAATTACTTACCAACTACAATAATTTCGACAATGAACATAGAAATTATTACGACAATATAAAATAATTTTGTGCTATCATAAAGTGAACGCCAAAAGGTATTTTTAAGTGTAGCAAAAATTCGAAATAAAATCACATAAAATTGTGAAACAATTATACCAAAAATTAAAAATATTTCTGTTACAAAAAAATAATAAAAAGATTTGGAACCTAAAAAATGGAAAATTTTACCATATTTCTGAAGATTTTTTTCAAAAATTCTGAGTCTAATTTTAAACCAAAAAAATTTCAATTTTTTTTTATATATATTTAAAACAAACCAAAATTAATCCATCCATAAAGAGAAAACCCCTGTCTCAAAGGCCAAATAAGCACAGGTTTCCATAAAAAAGTAATAAAACCAAAAATATATGTAAATAATAATTGAATTATTAATAAATGTTTATAACTTCCCATTTGTTTGGTGGAATATTTAATTATAATATAAATCATAATAGGAAATAAGAGAGAATTAAAAATTGTGGTGTAAGTTAAAATTTGATAAAAAATATTATAAAATTTTGGATGATAAATATCTGACAAAGTAAGATTCTCAAAATTTTGAAGGGTTTTAACCATTTTTTTGGATTAAAATTTTTTGTTGGATGAATTTTAAAAATATGAAATTAAAGGGAATTTTTCATAAAAAAATAAATCTTTTGAAAGTCAATAAAATTAATTTGAATAGAGAGAGAGAGAGAAAATAAGTGGTTTGCGTGTGGTGTGATTAATGTAAGTAAGTTATTTTTTATTGGCTTGAAACAGGTGAAAAAAAAAGAAAAGCTCTTTTTTTTTTAAATATTAGTTCTTAGAAGAAAAAAAAGAGGGTGCAAAGCTCAAAAATTAGTCATCAATAAAAAAATTTTTCTTCCAAAATGTTTTATGTATTTAAAAATGATTTTTGATCCATGTGTTTCGATAAACAGAAAAAACTTTAATAAAATGGTTTATTTAATAAAAGAATTTTTTTCATAAAAATCACAAAATTTTAAGAAATTCCAAAATAAAATTTTAAACTAACAAAATTTATTTATTTTTACCCGTAAATAAAATATTTAAAAAAGCACTACATTTTAACATATTTTTTTCTTTTTTTTAAGTTATTTCTTTGTTTTTGTTTTTTTCTTTTTTTCAACGATTTCCATCGGTAAAGTATGAATTCCAGCAACATCGGGTCGTTCACTCCATGAAATCATTCGATTGAAAAAGAATAAAAACACAGCTAAAGTTAAACTACAAATAGCTATTTCAAAACCCCAAATAATTTTTGGGCCATAAAGAGTGTATAATTTTCTGAAAAAAAAACTGCATAAATTTCTAAAGAAAAAAAAACTTACGAAAAAGCCAAAGGTCCAATAACATTTAAAATTTGAGCGGTGGCAACAAAAATTCCTTGCAAAGTTCCTTGTTTAATTGGACCCAAAACTTTTGAATATAATATATCCAAATTTATGTGAACTAAAGGCCATCCAATGCCTACGGTAACAATGGCACATCCATAAAAAATATATATATTTACTTTTGGAGTTGTTTCACACCATTCAAATGCGGGGTTACACTAAAAAATTTTTTTTTTTTTAGATTTGTGAAAAATAAAGTTTTTAAAATTTCTTTAGAAACAAAATTTCTGGAATTTAAGTTTTTTTAATTAATAATGGCGTCGAGATTCTAAGTGACAGTTTTTTTTTGAGAAAATTACCCGCAGTTGTAGCTCTTTTTTTTTAAAACATAAATTTTAAAGCAAAAATTAAGAAAAAAGAGTCGATTGCCACTCTTTTTTTCCAAAGATAAAATAATTGTTAAAAAACTTACACCAACAATTTGAATATTAGATCCTGGAATTTTTGATTCTGCTACAATATTTCTCAATTCTGGATTCATTGCCATTGCTATAAAAATAAAAAAATATGTATTTATTTTACTTTAAAAAAAGTTTATTTTTTTCTGATTTTTATTTAAACATACTTAAATTTGCTGGTGGTGTAGTTCCTTTAACATGTTGATAATGAATTTTTTCTGGATATATTTCCCATGGATATGTAATTAAATGGAATAAAAGGAAAAGTAAAATAGTGAATGCCAAAGTTGTCCTTTCTTTAACTCTAAAATTTTTTTAATTTAAAACTTTGTTGATCAAAGCTAAAATTTCAAACACGTTCATTTATGCTTTTTTAAATATTTTTTGCTTCAAAGCTCCTAGTCACAGTCTTTAATTTTAAAAGTTTGATGAATTACTTACTTATTTCCAAGTTTGAAAAATACATACAAAAGTGAAAATGAAATAGCTATGGCTCCAATAATAGCTCCAACAGCGGATTGAAAAATTATTGCTTCTTCTGGAGACCATTGAAATGCGGTCATCGCATATGGAGGCAATACAGTCACCAAATTAAGAAATACTGTTTCAATCGAAAGTTTTACGAGAATTAAAACGATAACCGCAATTAAATCATATTTTGGAGCTTCTTTGGCTGCCGAGAAGGATTTTTTGTAGTTTTATTAATTTTTTTATTATTTTCACAAATAATTTTTTCTTCAAGAAATGTATCTTCATCAAATGTTCCAAGCATCACATCTTCAGTGTATATAGGTGCAGGAAGTTTATGAACTCTCATTTTACCATCAAAACAGAAAAACAGTAGGATGATTCCAAAAATGGATGTTAATGCAAGAACGATCACGGGAGCAGTGTAAAGATTGAAATGGGAGCCAGCCAAAAGAGGAATACCAGGATATTTAATTTTTGAAAATATTACTTGGAGTACTGAAAAAAAAGAAGTTTAATTAGTCACTTTAAGTGGAGCACTTGGGTATCAAAACGAAAAGATAGAAAGCTTATTTAAATTGGGCTCTAGTAACAAAAAAAACACTTTACTGGGATTATCACCTCGAAAATAGTTTCAAACCTAGACACTAAAAACTTACATGGCCCAACAATCAACCCAACAGAAGTTGCAAGTTGAGTGAGTCCAAAAGCTCTAGATCGATCCTTTTCCGTTGAAGCCATAGCTATATGAGTTCGAAATACACTACAAATACCCACAGAAGCACCAACCAACAATTCAAATGCAATAAATAAATGTGAAAGATATAAAGGAAAAATTTCAACCATTAAATATGCTAATGTAGCAAAAATTGTTATGGATTTTCCAATAATCATTGCAGGCCTAAAAAAAGTAAATTTGTTATTGGAGCCATTTTACTGTGTGAAACTCTGTGTTTTAAAAAACTTACTTGGTATCGGATATAAGATTACTTAAATATCCACTAAGCATAGAAAAAATAATATTTCCTAAAGCAAATAAACCTCGAATAAACCCATATAAAGTTTCAGTGGTATTTACATCAATTTTTTTCATATATGGCCATACTGTTGGAGTTATGGATGACATAGTTACTGCACCAAGAAATGCAACAATATTTGAAATCATTATTGATTTCCAATCAGTTTTAAATTCGCCATTATGAATTTGGGAATAGACTTTTATCTTTTCAGGCATTTTTTGGTAGCTGCTCATTTTTTAAGGTTTTCCAAGAGAAAAAAGTCTGGAAAATTAATGAAAAATGAATTAAAAATTTTTTAAAGAATTTTCGCGGATAAAAAAAGTCTAACAAAAATCAAACAAAAAACAATAAAAAAAATTCTCAAACTTAGAAGTCTCAGATTTGTGCTAAAATAAAAATTTTTTACTTTCATCGTCTCCTTTTATAATAAGACTCCATTTCATTTTGTTCCAATTTTAAACTTTGATAATAATTCCAACTCCTATTTTCTTTCTTTGTACTTTCCTTTAAGTTTTGCTTTCAAATCAATCACTGCCATTTGAGATACAATAAAGAACGAATTTTACACAAAAAAAGTCATTTAATCAAAAAATAAATAAATAATGAAAAATGATTTGACAAAAAATGGTCCTATTTTGTGGCCATTAATCATAATTTATTTTTAAGACTTTTTGATATCATAATTTATCGTCGTCGTCTGATTAATATTGGAACACACACAAGCACAGAAAGAAAGAAATCACAAAATACGGGTTTTATTTAAAAAGTTTTTCATCGTCGCCTTTTTTGCAAAGTTGAAACAGAGACAAAAGAAAAGAAAAAAGTGAGACATAAAGCATAAATAAAACTTTTGATTTTGAATAATGATTGATGGAAAATTATTATAAGTTGAAGTAAGTATGCAGGCAGAGTCCAAAAAAACAACTTTCATCTGCGGAAACTTAGAGGGTTAATTTCGAATAAAACAAAAAAAATTGGTTAATTGGATTATTACTACAAACATTTTTGGTTAACCGAAGTCTCACAAAAAAAAACATTTGGTTTGATCAATCAAAGCTATCAAAGCCATTAATGTTAAAGGTCATCAAGAAAATGAAGATATTGTACTTCTAAAAATGAAATGAAAGAAGTTATTCAAAATTTTAATCTCTAAAAAAAACCTTTATTTTTTCATCTTCAAATTTTTTTAATAGGAACAAATAATCCTTAATAAATTATATAAAACATTAGATAAACTTAAAAAAGTTTAGAGAGAGAAAAAATCCATTAAAACCTTTTATCAGAACTTGCAGATTTACAAGCAGGTCTTCAAAGTTTCTTTTTTAGCAACGCAACAAAAAAAATTTCATCATTGCCATAGTTTCCCATAAAAAATAAACTAAATTTTCAATGGAAAAAATGAAAAAAGCCAAAAAAATTTGAATACATTTTTTTTGCCATCCTTCAAAATCAAAATAATACTCCAACTAAAAAACTATAAAAGCTTCATTTCATTGAAACATTCGATTTCTTCGAAACAGTCCGTCGATTGATCTCTGTTGCTGATTCTCTCTTTCTCATTTTAACTGATTAACTTTCAATCAACGCATATCCAAGAAATCAAAAAATGGGAAATCAAGTTGCTCGTCCTGGTGGAAAACGTCCAATGCCTCAACATGCTGCACAAAAGATTGCAAGGAAAATCTCAAAAAGGTAAAGGTCTTGATGCAATCAATAAACTTCCTCAAAGTAAGTTCCACTTTTTTTATATTTTTGATATTTTATTTAATCCATTCTCTGTTTTTTAGGTTTCTCCTCGTCGACAATGCCTTCTTCGTTATGCTGAAATCAAATCGGGTCCATGACTATCTTCTACTCGAACAAGAAATTCATTCAACGTCCAAAATGCTTTCAAAACCCATGGATAATCAACGTCGTCAAGAACGCCTCTTGGGTTCAAAATCTTCGTGGAACTCCAACTAATTTAGCTCGTGTAACATGAATTATTCAATGATGAACAACATGCTGTCGTAATTGTAGAAGGATTCGACAAAACGTGAATGGTATATTCCTATTTTATCCATCTGTGACAAAGATTTTGTTTGTTTGAATGCTCCTTGTTCTCGTCAAAGCTGGTGGCATGTTCAAAAATGTTCCTCTTGCTGTTGTAGGTGTTTTACAAGATTCTCTTGATTCCAAAGCTGCTTTATATAAACTTGAAAAAGCTCCTAAAGAATCATTCGATGATATTGGTGGATTGGAATCACAAATACAAGAAATCAAAGAATCTGTTGAATTGCCTTTAACTCATCCCGAATATTATGAAGAAATGGGTTATCACTGCTCCTAAAGGCGTTTATTCTTTATGGTGAACCTGGAACCTGGTATGTTTGTTGTATTATTTTTGATTTGGCTATTGGATGTATTTCTTGTTACTCATATTACCATATAACCTTTCGATTTTTTAGGTAAAACTCTTCTTGCTAAAGCTGTCGCTCATTCAACTTCTGCAACATTCTTACGTGCAACTGGTTCCGATCTTGTTCAAAAATCGTCCTGGTGAAGGTGCTCGTTTAGTTCGGGATTTATTCAAAATGGCTAAAGAACATGCTCCTTGTATCGTATTTTTGGATGAAATTGATGCCATTGGAAACCAAAACGTTTTGATACTACATCTCGTGGAGAACAAGAAGTCCAACGAACTTTACTCGAATTATTAAAATCAATTGGATGGGTTTGAATCTCGTGGGGGATGTCAAAGTTATTTTGGCTACTAATCGTATTGATTCTCTTGATCCTGCTCTCATTCGTCCTGGAAGAATTGATCGCAAAATAGAATTGCCTAAACCTGATGAAAAGACAAAGCTTAAAATTTTTCAATATTCACACTTCTGGT
>JAJQJQ010000562.1:0-20987 GCA_028622995.1 Panagrolaimus kolymaensis
CTTTCAACAATGAAACGCTTTAATAAATTATAAAATTGAAAAAGCAGCAAGGAAATTTATGATTTTTTCGATCCAGGCATATCAAAACTATTGAAACCTGCATTTTTGATTTATTTTTTCATTATTTTAATCGAAGCTTTTCTGAATGAAACGTTGTATTTAATTATAAAAATAATATTACTGCAAGAAAATTTAAGTTTGGTTCGATCCAGGCATATCAAAACTATTGAAACCTGCTTTTTTCATTTATTTTTTCAATATTTTAATCGAATCTTTTCTGAATGAAACGTTTATTTAATTATAAAAATGAAAATGCAGCAAGGAAATTTATGATTTTTTCGATCCAGGCATATCAAAACTATTGAAACCTGCATTTTTCATTTATTTTTTCAATATTTTAATCGAAGCTTTTCTGAATGAAACGCTTTAATAAATTATAAAAATAAAAATTCATCAAGGAAATTTATGTTTTTTTCGATCCAGGCATATCAAAACTATTGAAACCTGCATTTTTGATTTATTTTTTCATTATTTTAATCGAAGCTTTTCTGAATGAAACGCTTTAATAAATTATAAAAATAAAAATTCATCAAGGAAATTTATGTTTTTTTCGATCCAGGCATATCAAAACTATTGAAACCTGCATTTTTGATTTATTTTTTCAATATTTTAATCGAATCTTTTCTGAATGAAACGTTTTATTTAATTATAAAAATGAAAATGCAGCAAGGAAATTTATGTTTTTTTCGATCCAGGCATATCAAAACTATTGAAACCTGCATTTTTCATTTATTTTTTCAATATTTTAATCGAAGCTTTTCTGAATGAAACGCTTTAATAAATTATAAAAATAAAAATTCATCAAGGAAATTTATGTTTTTTTCGATCCAGGCATATCAAAACTATTGAAACCTGCATTTTTGATTTATTTTTTCAATATTTTAATCGAATCTTTTCTGAATGAAACGTTTTATTTAATTATAAAAATGAAAATGCAGCAAGGAAATTTATATTTTTTTCGATCCAGGCATATCAAAACTATTGACACCTGCGTTTTTGAAATTCTTTGTAAAATTTAGATTCAATCTTTCAACAATGAAACGCTTTAATAAATTATAAAATTGAAAAAGCAGCAAGGAAATTTATGATTTTTTCGATCCAGGCATATCAAAACTATTGAAACCTGCATTTTTGATTTATTTTTTCATTATTTTAATCGAAGCTTTTCTGAATGAAACGTTGTATTTAATTATAAAAATAATATTACTGCAAGAAAATTTAAGTTTGGTTCGATCCAGGCATATTTAGAATTCTAACAATTATTGGATGATACTAAACATTGCTTCAAAACAACAACGATAAAATATTATTGCTCTTATGCATATAAAGCCAAAATAACCACTTCCTTTTTTCAATCTTCAAAAAATTTATTTTTTCTCTAATTTCTTTTTCCCTTTTTTTCAACTTTCATCATCGCTCAACTAAACTCTTTAATTTTATTATAATTTTATTTCAAACCTTAGACCATCGAACTCTACTGATGAGGCCCAACGATGCAGGTTTCCTTTTCAAACAAATGTAAAATACAAATTTACTTTTATAATTAGGATGTTTAGGGTTCAGGGCCGAAACATCCAAAAATAATAAAACCATAAAAATTCAATCTTAAAGATCTCGCTTTAATGTGTTTTTTTTAAGTTGAATTTTATTTATTTCCAATGTCATTAAACTAAGTTATTGCATTAGCAAAGCTTAGCTAACAACCTTAATGCTGTTATGACATTCATTCATTTATATTTTTTGATTTTTTTAACATTCAAAAATCAATAAATCAAAAAAATTCAATCTTAAAGATCTCGCTTTAAAGTGATTTTTTTTAAGTTGAATTTTATTTATTCACAATGTCATTAAACTAAGTTATTGCATTAGCAAAGCTTAGCTAACAGCCTTAATGCTGTTGTGACATTTATTTACAATTTTGATTTTTGATTTTATTTCTTTAACTATCATAACCTAAAGTCTTCAAGTAATTGCTTTTAATGCAATTCTTGCACAACCTTAATGTTGTGTTGACTTTTTTACAAAACTTTTTTATTTTTTGTAATTTGTTGATTTACTTCCAAATTGATGTGAGGTTGAAAAAGCCCACTCTTTGGAATAAATCTACGAACCCAGGAAATTAAAATTTCATTTATAAAATTCCTTTCACTATAAATTAAAACTTCCTGAGTGAACTCTGCTTATAACAATAATTTATAATTTTCATTTAAATAATGCCCGCTTTGGAATTCGAAAGAATTCCAAGAACCCGACATCCACACTGTTTATAAACCTTATTCTTTCATCCCACACAAAATGTGACTTAAATTACTCTTTCAACATTATTTCAGCTTACAACTTATAATTTTATTCAATTAAAATTATTTAATCTTAACCATTCTTTCTCTTTCCTTCTTTCCTCTCTTCATAAAAGGGCAATTCAAAAACCCTAAATCTGTACAATATATATTTAATAATTTCCTTCTTATTCTTTCTTCGAAATTAGTTATAACTTACAAAATTATTCAAATATGGTTTATTAAACGGATTCAACGTGAACCGTTCAACTGCCTTTGAGTGATAAAAGTGGAGATCCGGACGGGAGGGATCTGACCATGCTGCCAGCAGTTGTAAAAAATACGGTTTTCATGCCTGTACCGAGAGAGGCCGCTCTCTAAAACACATCTCGTGCCGTCTTGGTGGAGAAACCGCCGCCAGGAGGGTCATCCCAATTGGTTTAAAAAAACTCTAATTTCGAAACCTTTTAACTTTTATAAAAATTACATAGCAACTATATCAAAGGAAAGAAGAAAAAGAATCATAAAACCATTTAAAACTACAGATCAAGAAGGATACAAGTGTAAAAAGAAAAACTGTAAAGTATGTCCTAGATTAAATAATCGTAATTTTGTTGAAAGCAGCGTAACTAAAGATAAATATTTAACCTGTAAAACCAATAAATTTAATTGCTGTTCAAATAATTTAGTTTATCTCTTAACTTGTAAAATATGCAAAAAGCAATATGTAGGAGAAACAAAAAGAAAATTAAAACAAAGAATTAGCGAACATTTAAATAACATCAAAAATGGAACTGAAAAAACTGTCTTATGCCAACATTTTATAAATCATGAAAATAATGATTTTGAAATAGATGTCCTGGATAATATTGATTTAGAAGATAGACAAACTCGCTTAAATACCGAAGACACATGGATCAGACTTTTAATGACTGCATATCCATATGGATTAAACGACAATATTAAGGCAATAGGAAACCTAACAAATTTATCTTTAATAAAAGAAAAATTAGATAAATTGCCATATTTTAATTTCAACTTTCCACGAATAAAAAACACAAGAGGCAATAACAGAAAACGAAAAAAGAAGTTAAATAATACTAGCTCAACCGAAATAAAAAATAAAATCATCACAGCTGAAACAAACGAATTATTCCAACTTTATTACAACACCTCCAAAAATATTAAAAATAAATTAACTAAAGACGAAAATACTTTGACATTTAAAAAAAACGATTTAAAACTATTAAGTTTTAAAACTAATGATAAGAAATCTAGAATGGTAACAAATAATTTTCTAAACATAAGTCTAACTCATATCCATCCAGTCCTGGATAAAATTAAACTTGGAAAAATTTTAAACAAAATATTAAAAGAAAACCAAATAATATTACACGACAATGCTAAGTTCAGAATAATTAAAAAATGTCTGCCACCGATCAGTACTAAAGTTTTTAATTACAACCAATTTTTAAATAACCTCACTATAAATCAAGTTAAAGAAATCAACACCTCTAAATGTATGTGTTCACCAGAACATCCATACTTTGATAACCACCATAAACATATCATAACGGGGGATATTAACTTTATAAAAAATCTTAATCTTAAAAAAACACTAAAAATGGGTACTAAATTTAGAGATATAAATATTGTAACAAAAAAAGAAATCGAAGAAGAAATAAATAAAGTCTTCTGCCAATTTCAAAATAAACTAATTAAAAAATATAAAATCACTAACAAACAAGCCTTAAAATTGGAAAAACTTTGGAAAAAAGAAATAAAAAAACTCGCTAAATCTCTTTTCTTTAACTTAAACAAAAATAAACCAATTTTCAACCAAAAAGCCAAAAAAGAACTTGAAAACATTAAAAAACATTTTATTATTACAACGGCCGATAAAGCAACAAATAACTATGCATTTACTTGCAAAAAACTATACGTTGAAAGTCTGCAAAAAGAATTAGGATGGGATAAAGAAAATATTAAAGGTAATGACACTTATAAAATAAGCGAAATAAATTTAGACGAAGTTTATACAAAATGCTGCATACTTAACGAAAACAGAAAAATAAAAATGAATTGTGAAAAAGAAAAAGTTATTCCAAAAATTTACGCAATACCCAAGTTGCATAAAACCCCAATAAAATTCAGATTTATTACAGGTGCAAGTAATAGCGGAATTAAAGAACTATCAAAAAAACTACAACAAATATTAAAACATTTTAAAAACCAATTAAAAAATTATTGCAAAGTTATTGAAAATAGGACAAGCTTAAAAAATTATTGGTCAATAAAAAACAGTCAAGAGTTCATTGAAAAAATAGAAAATTTAACAAAAAAAGATAATTTAAAATTATTTTGCGCTGATTTTAACAACTTATTTACTAATTTACCTCACACCGTTGTAATTCAAAACATAAGCAACCTAATTGAATTATGCTTTAAAAACAGTAAAAAGGAATATTTAAAAGTTGGATATAATTACTGCCAATTCAGGGAAGCAAAAGAAAATGGGATGGAAAATTGCTTTACTAAAGAAGATATCATGGATTTACTAATTCAAACACTTGATAATAGCTATGCAAAATTCGCCACAATAATTTTTAAACAAATCAATGGAATTCCACAAGGCAATAACGCTTCACCTGAAATTGCAGATTTAACTTTGACTATGATGGAATACAAATACTGTCATAATAAAGAAAACCAATTTTTTGTAAAAAATATTGCTCCATCCAGATACATGGACGACATAATTGTAATCAACCATAAAAATATCGACTTTCAAAAAATTGCCAATAATATTTACCATGAAAGTTTAACACTCGAAACTACACATGAATCCGAATTTAAAACAAATTACCTCGATATTACGGTTGAATTAAATCAAGGAATCAACTACAATTTATATAATAAAACTGACGCATACACCTTTGACGTGCTTAGATACTCAAATTATCGCTCAAATATTCCTACAGTTTATAAACATAACATAATTGAGGGAGAAACATTAAGAACAGCGAGAGTTTCAAGCAATAAACATAACTTTAAAAACGCCTATGAAAATCTAGAAAACCTACTGATACGCAATAATTACCATAAAGAAACAATCAAAAAACACAAGAATAAAGTTCTAAACAAACACAAATACTTTAACTTCATTTAACTGAACAAATAAGAAATACAAAAAGTTACATAAGTTTATTTGAATATTACTTACAAAGACAAAATATACAAAACAAGATAAAATGCATTAAACAAAAGTTAAAATTTACAATTAGATCTTTAACAATATCAAAAGTTTTAGGTTCATCAGCTCCTACTTTAATTGTATTACCTTTAAGCAGAACAAAAGGTACAGCATTAATCTTCTTTTGATGCAGCATATCCTTGAACATAGCGATCAATTCTTGCTTGATAATTAATCCAATCTTCCGTTTCTTCATTGAACTATTTGATAAACATCGTTGAACATCAATTCGACCATTAACTTTAAACAGCTTTGGCTTGAACGTTTTCAGGCGATGAAGTGAATCCATAACATTATTAACCAATAGCGAACCAAGTTTAACTTTAATGAATTTCTTTTCAGTTTTACCAAGATATTCTGGAGATCCAACAGCGGTTGATGAATAATTTTTATCCAAAATATGATCCAGTAATTCAAACACGCCATTGAGCAATAATTTACGATTATCCTTTCTATTGTTTGTAAGTGCAAAATCAACATTGTAAATCATCAAAAATTCTTTTGAATTATCTGCATCCAATCGATGAACAACGGGAGCCAATACATTAACAACTGAAGACAATTTATCAATTTGATCCTAAAAAACAAAAAGTAAAAAGATGAGAAAATTATATAAATTATAAAACATACCTGCAAGTCCAAATTAGGCATTTTGGCTCCTGAATGCATTCCTTCATCACCATTAATATCACGTTCAATTGGTCGCTTCTGTGGCATTTCTTGAATTAGCTTTAGAATTCTAACAATTATTGGATGATACTAAACATTGCTTCAAAACAACAACGATAAAATATTATTGCTCTTATGCATATAAAGCCAAAATAACCACTTCCTTTTTTCAATCTTCAAAAAATTTATTTTTTCTCTAATTTCTTTTTCCCTTTTTTTCAACTTTCATCATCGCTCAACTAAACTCTTTAATTTTATTATAATTTTATTTCAAACCTTAGACCATCGAACTCTACTGATGAGGCCCAACGATGCAGGTTTCCTTTTCAAACAAATGTAAAATACAAATTTACTTTTATAATTAGGATGTTTAGGGTTCAGGGCCGAAACATCCAAAAATAATAAAACCATAAAAATTCAATCTTAAAGATCTCGCTTTAATGTGTTTTTTTTAAGTTGAATTTTATTTATTTCCAATGTCATTAAACTAAGTTATTGCATTAGCAAAGCTTAGCTAACAACCTTAATGCTGTTATGACATTCATTCATTTATATTTTTTGATTTTTTTAACATTCAAAAATCAATAAATCAAAAAAATTCAATCTTAAAGATCTCGCTTTAAAGTGATTTTTTTTAAGTTGAATTTTATTTATTCACAATGTCATTAAACTAAGTTATTGCATTAGCAAAGCTTAGCTAACAGCCTTAATGCTGTTGTGACATTTATTTACAATTTTGATTTTTGATTTTATTTCTTTAACTATCATAACCTAAAGTCTTCAAGTAATTGCTTTTAATGCAATTCTTGCACAACCTTAATGTTGTGTTGACTTTTTTACAAAACTTTTTTATTTTTTGTAATTTGTTGATTTACTTCCAAATTGATGTGAGGTTGAAAAAGCCCACTCTTTGGAATAAATCTACGAACCCAGGAAATTAAAATTTCATTTATAAAATTCCTTTCACTATAAATTAAAACTTCCTGAGTGAACTCTGCTTATAACAATAATTTATAATTTTCATTTAAATAATGCCCGCTTTGGAATTCGAAAGAATTCCAAGAACCCGACATCCACACTGTTTATAAACCTTATTCTTTCATCCCACACAAAATGTGACTTAAATTACTCTTTCAACATTATTTCAGCTTACAACTTATAATTTTATTCAATTAAAATTATTTAATCTTAACCATTCTTTCTCTTTCCTTCTTTCCTCTCTTCATAAAAGGGCAATTCAAAAACCCTAAATCTGTACAATATATATTTAATAATTTCCTTCTTATTCTTTCTTCGAAATTAGTTATAACTTACAAAATTATTCAAATATGGTTTATTAAACGGATTCAACGTGAACCGTTCAACTGCCTTTGAGTGATAAAAGTGGAGATCCGGACGGGAGGGATCTGACCATGCTGCCAGCAGTTGTAAAAAATACGGTTTTCATGCCTGTACCGAGAGAGGCCGCTCTCTAAAACACATCTCGTGCCGTCTTGGTGGAGAAACCGCCGCCAGGAGGGTCATCCCAATTGGTTTAAAAAAACTCTAATTTCGAAACCTTTTAACTTTTATAAAAATTACATAGCAACTATATCAAAGGAAAGAAGAAAAAGAATCATAAAACCATTTAAAACTACAGATCAAGAAGGATACAAGTGTAAAAAGAAAAACTGTAAAGTATGTCCTAGATTAAATAATCGTAATTTTGTTGAAAGCAGCGTAACTAAAGATAAATATTTAACCTGTAAAACCAATAAATTTAATTGCTGTTCAAATAATTTAGTTTATCTCTTAACTTGTAAAATATGCAAAAAGCAATATGTAGGAGAAACAAAAAGAAAATTAAAACAAAGAATTAGCGAACATTTAAATAACATCAAAAATGGAACTGAAAAAACTGTCTTATGCCAACATTTTATAAATCATGAAAATAATGATTTTGAAATAGATGTCCTGGATAATATTGATTTAGAAGATAGACAAACTCGCTTAAATACCGAAGACACATGGATCAGACTTTTAATGACTGCATATCCATATGGATTAAACGACAATATTAAGGCAATAGGAAACCTAACAAATTTATCTTTAATAAAAGAAAAATTAGATAAATTGCCATATTTTAATTTCAACTTTCCACGAATAAAAAACACAAGAGGCAATAACAGAAAACGAAAAAAGAAGTTAAATAATACTAGCTCAACCGAAATAAAAAATAAAATCATCACAGCTGAAACAAACGAATTATTCCAACTTTATTACAACACCTCCAAAAATATTAAAAATAAATTAACTAAAGACGAAAATACTTTGACATTTAAAAAAAACGATTTAAAACTATTAAGTTTTAAAACTAATGATAAGAAATCTAGAATGGTAACAAATAATTTTCTAAACATAAGTCTAACTCATATCCATCCAGTCCTGGATAAAATTAAACTTGGAAAAATTTTAAACAAAATATTAAAAGAAAACCAAATAATATTACACGACAATGCTAAGTTCAGAATAATTAAAAAATGTCTGCCACCGATCAGTACTAAAGTTTTTAATTACAACCAATTTTTAAATAACCTCACTATAAATCAAGTTAAAGAAATCAACACCTCTAAATGTATGTGTTCACCAGAACATCCATACTTTGATAACCACCATAAACATATCATAACGGGGGATATTAACTTTATAAAAAATCTTAATCTTAAAAAAACACTAAAAATGGGTACTAAATTTAGAGATATAAATATTGTAACAAAAAAAGAAATCGAAGAAGAAATAAATAAAGTCTTCTGCCAATTTCAAAATAAACTAATTAAAAAATATAAAATCACTAACAAACAAGCCTTAAAATTGGAAAAACTTTGGAAAAAAGAAATAAAAAAACTCGCTAAATCTCTTTTCTTTAACTTAAACAAAAATAAACCAATTTTCAACCAAAAAGCCAAAAAAGAACTTGAAAACATTAAAAAACATTTTATTATTACAACGGCCGATAAAGCAACAAATAACTATGCATTTACTTGCAAAAAACTATACGTTGAAAGTCTGCAAAAAGAATTAGGATGGGATAAAGAAAATATTAAAGGTAATGACACTTATAAAATAAGCGAAATAAATTTAGACGAAGTTTATACAAAATGCTGCATACTTAACGAAAACAGAAAAATAAAAATGAATTGTGAAAAAGAAAAAGTTATTCCAAAAATTTACGCAATACCCAAGTTGCATAAAACCCCAATAAAATTCAGATTTATTACAGGTGCAAGTAATAGCGGAATTAAAGAACTATCAAAAAAACTACAACAAATATTAAAACATTTTAAAAACCAATTAAAAAATTATTGCAAAGTTATTGAAAATAGGACAAGCTTAAAAAATTATTGGTCAATAAAAAACAGTCAAGAGTTCATTGAAAAAATAGAAAATTTAACAAAAAAAGATAATTTAAAATTATTTTGCGCTGATTTTAACAACTTATTTACTAATTTACCTCACACCGTTGTAATTCAAAACATAAGCAACCTAATTGAATTATGCTTTAAAAACAGTAAAAAGGAATATTTAAAAGTTGGATATAATTACTGCCAATTCAGGGAAGCAAAAGAAAATGGGATGGAAAATTGCTTTACTAAAGAAGATATCATGGATTTACTAATTCAAACACTTGATAATAGCTATGCAAAATTCGCCACAATAATTTTTAAACAAATCAATGGAATTCCACAAGGCAATAACGCTTCACCTGAAATTGCAGATTTAACTTTGACTATGATGGAATACAAATACTGTCATAATAAAGAAAACCAATTTTTTGTAAAAAATATTGCTCCATCCAGATACATGGACGACATAATTGTAATCAACCATAAAAATATCGACTTTCAAAAAATTGCCAATAATATTTACCATGAAAGTTTAACACTCGAAACTACACATGAATCCGAATTTAAAACAAATTACCTCGATATTACGGTTGAATTAAATCAAGGAATCAACTACAATTTATATAATAAAACTGACGCATACACCTTTGACGTGCTTAGATACTCAAATTATCGCTCAAATATTCCTACAGTTTATAAACATAACATAATTGAGGGAGAAACATTAAGAACAGCGAGAGTTTCAAGCAATAAACATAACTTTAAAAACGCCTATGAAAATCTAGAAAACCTACTGATACGCAATAATTACCATAAAGAAACAATCAAAAAACACAAGAATAAAGTTCTAAACAAACACAAATACTTTAACTTCATTTAACTGAACAAATAAGAAATACAAAAAGTTACATAAGTTTATTTGAATATTACTTACAAAGACAAAATATACAAAACAAGATAAAATGCATTAAACAAAAGTTAAAATTTACAATTAGATCTTTAACAATATCAAAAGTTTTAGGTTCATCAGCTCCTACTTTAATTGTATTACCTTTAAGCAGAACAAAAGGTACAGCATTAATCTTCTTTTGATGCAGCATATCCTTGAACATAGCGATCAATTCTTGCTTGATAATTAATCCAATCTTCCGTTTCTTCATTGAACTATTTGATAAACATCGTTGAACATCAATTCGACCATTAACTTTAAACAGCTTTGGCTTGAACGTTTTCAGGCGATGAAGTGAATCCATAACATTATTAACCAATAGCGAACCAAGTTTAACTTTAATGAATTTCTTTTCAGTTTTACCAAGATATTCTGGAGATCCAACAGCGGTTGATGAATAATTTTTATCCAAAATATGATCCAGTAATTCAAACACGCCATTGAGCAATAATTTACGATTATCCTTTCTATTGTTTGTAAGTGCAAAATCAACATTGTAAATCATCAAAAATTCTTTTGAATTATCTGCATCCAATCGATGAACAACGGGAGCCAATACATTAACAACTGAAGACAATTTATCAATTTGATCCTAAAAAACAAAAAGTAAAAAGATGAGAAAATTATATAAATTATAAAACATACCTGCAAGTCCAAATTAGGCATTTTGGCTCCTGAATGCATTCCTTCATCACCATTAATATCACGTTCAATTGGTCGCTTCTGTGGCATTTCTTGAATTAGCTTTAGAATTCTAACAATTATTGGATGATACTAAACATTGCTTCAAAACAACAACGATAAAATATTATTGCTCTTATGCATATAAAGCCAAAATAACCACTTCCTTTTTTCAATCTTCAAAAAATTTATTTTTTCTCTAATTTCTTTTTCCCTTTTTTTCAACTTTCATCATCGCTCAACTAAACTCTTTAATTTTATTATAATTTTATTTCAAACCTTAGACCATCGAACTCTACTGATGAGGCCCAACGATGCAGGTTTCCTTTTCAAACAAATGTAAAATACAAATTTACTTTTATAATTAGGATGTTTAGGGTTCAGGGCCGAAACATCCAAAAATAATAAAACCATAAAAATTCAATCTTAAAGATCTCGCTTTAATGTGTTTTTTTTAAGTTGAATTTTATTTATTTCCAATGTCATTAAACTAAGTTATTGCATTAGCAAAGCTTAGCTAACAACCTTAATGCTGTTATGACATTCATTCATTTATATTTTTTGATTTTTTTAACATTCAAAAATCAATAAATCAAAAAAATTCAATCTTAAAGATCTCGCTTTAAAGTGATTTTTTTTAAGTTGAATTTTATTTATTCACAATGTCATTAAACTAAGTTATTGCATTAGCAAAGCTTAGCTAACAGCCTTAATGCTGTTGTGACATTTATTTACAATTTTGATTTTTGATTTTATTTCTTTAACTATCATAACCTAAAGTCTTCAAGTAATTGCTTTTAATGCAATTCTTGCACAACCTTAATGTTGTGTTGACTTTTTTACAAAACTTTTTTATTTTTTGTAATTTGTTGATTTACTTCCAAATTGATGTGAGGTTGAAAAAGCCCACTCTTTGGAATAAATCTACGAACCCAGGAAATTAAAATTTCATTTATAAAATTCCTTTCACTATAAATTAAAACTTCCTGAGTGAACTCTGCTTATAACAATAATTTATAATTTTCATTTAAATAATGCCCGCTTTGGAATTCGAAAGAATTCCAAGAACCCGACATCCACACTGTTTATAAACCTTATTCTTTCATCCCACACAAAATGTGACTTAAATTACTCTTTCAACATTATTTCAGCTTACAACTTATAATTTTATTCAATTAAAATTATTTAATCTTAACCATTCTTTCTCTTTCCTTCTTTCCTCTCTTCATAAAAGGGCAATTCAAAAACCCTAAATCTGTACAATATATATTTAATAATTTCCTTCTTATTCTTTCTTCGAAATTAGTTATAACTTACAAAATTATTCAAATATGGTTTATTAAACGGATTCAACGTGAACCGTTCAACTGCCTTTGAGTGATAAAAGTGGAGATCCGGACGGGAGGGATCTGACCATGCTGCCAGCAGTTGTAAAAAATACGGTTTTCATGCCTGTACCGAGAGAGGCCGCTCTCTAAAACACATCTCGTGCCGTCTTGGTGGAGAAACCGCCGCCAGGAGGGTCATCCCAATTGGTTTAAAAAAACTCTAATTTCGAAACCTTTTAACTTTTATAAAAATTACATAGCAACTATATCAAAGGAAAGAAGAAAAAGAATCATAAAACCATTTAAAACTACAGATCAAGAAGGATACAAGTGTAAAAAGAAAAACTGTAAAGTATGTCCTAGATTAAATAATCGTAATTTTGTTGAAAGCAGCGTAACTAAAGATAAATATTTAACCTGTAAAACCAATAAATTTAATTGCTGTTCAAATAATTTAGTTTATCTCTTAACTTGTAAAATATGCAAAAAGCAATATGTAGGAGAAACAAAAAGAAAATTAAAACAAAGAATTAGCGAACATTTAAATAACATCAAAAATGGAACTGAAAAAACTGTCTTATGCCAACATTTTATAAATCATGAAAATAATGATTTTGAAATAGATGTCCTGGATAATATTGATTTAGAAGATAGACAAACTCGCTTAAATACCGAAGACACATGGATCAGACTTTTAATGACTGCATATCCATATGGATTAAACGACAATATTAAGGCAATAGGAAACCTAACAAATTTATCTTTAATAAAAGAAAAATTAGATAAATTGCCATATTTTAATTTCAACTTTCCACGAATAAAAAACACAAGAGGCAATAACAGAAAACGAAAAAAGAAGTTAAATAATACTAGCTCAACCGAAATAAAAAATAAAATCATCACAGCTGAAACAAACGAATTATTCCAACTTTATTACAACACCTCCAAAAATATTAAAAATAAATTAACTAAAGACGAAAATACTTTGACATTTAAAAAAAACGATTTAAAACTATTAAGTTTTAAAACTAATGATAAGAAATCTAGAATGGTAACAAATAATTTTCTAAACATAAGTCTAACTCATATCCATCCAGTCCTGGATAAAATTAAACTTGGAAAAATTTTAAACAAAATATTAAAAGAAAACCAAATAATATTACACGACAATGCTAAGTTCAGAATAATTAAAAAATGTCTGCCACCGATCAGTACTAAAGTTTTTAATTACAACCAATTTTTAAATAACCTCACTATAAATCAAGTTAAAGAAATCAACACCTCTAAATGTATGTGTTCACCAGAACATCCATACTTTGATAACCACCATAAACATATCATAACGGGGGATATTAACTTTATAAAAAATCTTAATCTTAAAAAAACACTAAAAATGGGTACTAAATTTAGAGATATAAATATTGTAACAAAAAAAGAAATCGAAGAAGAAATAAATAAAGTCTTCTGCCAATTTCAAAATAAACTAATTAAAAAATATAAAATCACTAACAAACAAGCCTTAAAATTGGAAAAACTTTGGAAAAAAGAAATAAAAAAACTCGCTAAATCTCTTTTCTTTAACTTAAACAAAAATAAACCAATTTTCAACCAAAAAGCCAAAAAAGAACTTGAAAACATTAAAAAACATTTTATTATTACAACGGCCGATAAAGCAACAAATAACTATGCATTTACTTGCAAAAAACTATACGTTGAAAGTCTGCAAAAAGAATTAGGATGGGATAAAGAAAATATTAAAGGTAATGACACTTATAAAATAAGCGAAATAAATTTAGACGAAGTTTATACAAAATGCTGCATACTTAACGAAAACAGAAAAATAAAAATGAATTGTGAAAAAGAAAAAGTTATTCCAAAAATTTACGCAATACCCAAGTTGCATAAAACCCCAATAAAATTCAGATTTATTACAGGTGCAAGTAATAGCGGAATTAAAGAACTATCAAAAAAACTACAACAAATATTAAAACATTTTAAAAACCAATTAAAAAATTATTGCAAAGTTATTGAAAATAGGACAAGCTTAAAAAATTATTGGTCAATAAAAAACAGTCAAGAGTTCATTGAAAAAATAGAAAATTTAACAAAAAAAGATAATTTAAAATTATTTTGCGCTGATTTTAACAACTTATTTACTAATTTACCTCACACCGTTGTAATTCAAAACATAAGCAACCTAATTGAATTATGCTTTAAAAACAGTAAAAAGGAATATTTAAAAGTTGGATATAATTACTGCCAATTCAGGGAAGCAAAAGAAAATGGGATGGAAAATTGCTTTACTAAAGAAGATATCATGGATTTACTAATTCAAACACTTGATAATAGCTATGCAAAATTCGCCACAATAATTTTTAAACAAATCAATGGAATTCCACAAGGCAATAACGCTTCACCTGAAATTGCAGATTTAACTTTGACTATGATGGAATACAAATACTGTCATAATAAAGAAAACCAATTTTTTGTAAAAAATATTGCTCCATCCAGATACATGGACGACATAATTGTAATCAACCATAAAAATATCGACTTTCAAAAAATTGCCAATAATATTTACCATGAAAGTTTAACACTCGAAACTACACATGAATCCGAATTTAAAACAAATTACCTCGATATTACGGTTGAATTAAATCAAGGAATCAACTACAATTTATATAATAAAACTGACGCATACACCTTTGACGTGCTTAGATACTCAAATTATCGCTCAAATATTCCTACAGTTTATAAACATAACATAATTGAGGGAGAAACATTAAGAACAGCGAGAGTTTCAAGCAATAAACATAACTTTAAAAACGCCTATGAAAATCTAGAAAACCTACTGATACGCAATAATTACCATAAAGAAACAATCAAAAAACACAAGAATAAAGTTCTAAACAAACACAAATACTTTAACTTCATTTAACTGAACAAATAAGAAATACAAAAAGTTACATAAGTTTATTTGAATATTACTTACAAAGACAAAATATACAAAACAAGATAAAATGCATTAAACAAAAGTTAAAATTTACAATTAGATCTTTAACAATATCAAAAGTTTTAGGTTCATCAGCTCCTACTTTAATTGTATTACCTTTAAGCAGAACAAAAGGTACAGCATTAATCTTCTTTTGATGCAGCATATCCTTGAACATAGCGATCAATTCTTGCTTGATAATTAATCCAATCTTCCGTTTCTTCATTGAACTATTTGATAAACATCGTTGAACATCAATTCGACCATTAACTTTAAACAGCTTTGGCTTGAACGTTTTCAGGCGATGAAGTGAATCCATAACATTATTAACCAATAGCGAACCAAGTTTAACTTTAATGAATTTCTTTTCAGTTTTACCAAGATATTCTGGAGATCCAACAGCGGTTGATGAATAATTTTTATCCAAAATATGATCCAGTAATTCAAACACGCCATTGAGCAATAATTTACGATTATCCTTTCTATTGTTTGTAAGTGCAAAATCAACATTGTAAATCATCAAAAATTCTTTTGAATTATCTGCATCCAATCGATGAACAACGGGAGCCAATACATTAACAACTGAAGACAATTTATCAATTTGATCCTAAAAAACAAAAAGTAAAAAGATGAGAAAATTATATAAATTATAAAACATACCTGCAAGTCCAAATTAGGCATTTTGGCTCCTGAATGCATTCCTTCATCACCATTAATATCACGTTCAATTGGTCGCTTCTGTGGCATTTCTTGAATTAGCTTTAGAATTCTAACAATTATTGGATGATACTAAACATTGCTTCAAAACAACAACGATAAAATATTATTGCTCTTATGCATATAAAGCCAAAATAACCACTTCCTTTTTTCAATCTTCAAAAAATTTATTTTTTCTCTAATTTCTTTTTCCCTTTTTTTCAACTTTCATCATCGCTCAACTAAACTCTTTAATTTTATTATAATTTTATTTCAAACCTTAGACCATCGAACTCTACTGATGAGGCCCAACGATGCAGGTTTCCTTTTCAAACAAATGTAAAATACAAATTTACTTTTATAATTAGGATGTTTAGGGTTCAGGGCCGAAACATCCAAAAATAATAAAACCATAAAAATTCAATCTTAAAGATCTCGCTTTAATGTGTTTTTTTTAAGTTGAATTTTATTTATTTCCAATGTCATTAAACTAAGTTATTGCATTAGCAAAGCTTAGCTAACAACCTTAATGCTGTTATGACATTCATTCATTTATATTTTTTGATTTTTTTAACATTCAAAAATCAATAAATCAAAAAAATTCAATCTTAAAGATCTCGCTTTAAAGTGATTTTTTTTAAGTTGAATTTTATTTATTCACAATGTCATTAAACTAAGTTATTGCATTAGCAAAGCTTAGCTAACAGCCTTAATGCTGTTGTGACATTTATTTACAATTTTGATTTTTGATTTTATTTCTTTAACTATCATAACCTAAAGTCTTCAAGTAATTGCTTTTAATGCAATTCTTGCACAACCTTAATGTTGTGTTGACTTTTTTACAAAACTTTTTTATTTTTTGTAATTTGTTGATTTACTTCCAAATTGATGTGAGGTTGAAAAAGCCCACTCTTTGGAATAAATCTACGCACCCAGGAAATTAAAATTTCATTTATAAAATTCCTTTCACTATAAATTAAAACTTCCTGAGTGAACTCTGCTTATAACAATAATTTATAATTTTCATTTAAATAATGCCCGCTTTGGAATTCGAAAGAATTCCAAGAACCCGACATCCACACTGTTTATAAACCTTATTCTTTCATCCCACACAAAATGTGACTTAAATTACTCTTTCAACATTATTTCAGCTTACAACTTATAATTTTATTCAATTAAAATTATTTAATCTTAACCATTCTTTCTCTTTCCTTCTTTCCTCTCTTCATAAAAGGGCAATTCAAAAACCCTAAATCTGTACAATATATATTTAATAATTTCCTTCTTATTCTTTCTTCGAAATTAGTTATAACTTACAAAATTATTCAAATATGGTTTATTAAACGGATTCAACGTGAACCGTTCAACTGCCTTTGAGTGATAAAAGTGGAGATCCGGACGGGAGGGATCTGACCATGCTGCCAGCAGTTGTAAAAAATACGGTTTTCATGCCTGTACCGAGAGAGGCCGCTCTCTAAAACACATCTCGTGCCGTCTTGGTGGAGAAACCGCCGCCAGGAGGGTCATCCCAATTGGTTTAAAAAAACTCTAATTTCGAAACCTTTTAACTTTTATAAAAATTACATAGCAACTATATCAAAGGAAAGAAGAAAAAGAATCATAAAACCATTTAAAACTACAGATCAAGAAGGATACAAGTGTAAAAAGAAAAACTGTAAAGTATGTCCTAGATTAAATAATCGTAATTTTGTTGAAAGCAGCGTAACTAAAGATAAATATTTAACCTGTAAAACCAATAAATTTAATTGCTGTTCAAATAATTTAGTTTATCTCTTAACTTGTAAAATATGCAAAAAGCAATATGTAGGAGAAACAAAAAGAAAATTAAAACAAAGAATTAGCGAACATTTAAATAACATCAAAAATGGAACTGAAAAAACTGTCTTATGCCAACATTTTATAAATCATGAAAATAATGATTTTGAAATAGATGTCCTGGATAATATTGATTTAGAAGATAGACAAACTCGCTTAAATACCGAAGACACATGGATCAGACTTTTAATGACTGCATATCCATATGGATTAAACGACAATATTAAGGCAATAGGAAACCTAACAAATTTATCTTTAATAAAAGAAAAATTAGATAAATTGCCATATTTTAATTTCAACTTTCCACGAATAAAAAACACAAGAGGCAATAACAGAAAACGAAAAAAGAAGTTAAATAATACTAGCTCAACCGAAATAAAAAATAAAATCATCACAGCTGAAACAAACGAATTATTCCAACTTTATTACAACACCTCCAAAAATATTAAAAATAAATTAACTAAAGACGAAAATACTTTGACATTTAAAAAAAACGATTTAAAACTATTAAGTTTTAAAACTAATGATAAGAAATCTAGAATGGTAACAAATAATTTTCTAAACATAAGTCTAACTCATATCCATCCAGTCCTGGATAAAATTAAACTTGGAAAAATTTTAAACAAAATATTAAAAGAAAACCAAATAATATTACACGACAATGCTAAGTTCAGAATAATTAAAAAATGTCTGCCACCGATCAGTACTAAAGTTTTTAATTACAACCAATTTTTAAATAACCTCACTATAAATCAAGTTAAAGAAATCAACACCTCTAAATGTATGTGTTCACCAGAACATCCATACTTTGATAACCACCATAAACATATCATAACGGGGGATATTAACTTTATAAAAAATCTTAATCTTAAAAAAACACTAAAAATGGGTACTAAATTTAGAGATATAAATATTGTAACAAAAAAAGAAATCGAAGAAGAAATAAATAAAGTCTTCTGCCAATTTCAAAATAAACTAATTAAAAAATATAAAATCACTAACAAACAAGCCTTAAAATTGGAAAAACTTTGGAAAAAAGAAATAAAAAAACTCGCTAAATCTCTTTTCTTTAACTTAAACAAAAATAAACCAATTTTCAACCAAAAAGCCAAAAAAGAACTTGAAAACATTAAAAAACATTTTATTATTACAACGGCCGATAAAGCAACAAATAACTATGCATTTACTTGCAAAAAACTATACGTTGAAAGTCTGCAAAAAGAATTAGGATGGGATAAAGAAAATATTAAAGGTAATGACACTTATAAAATAAGCGAAATAAATTTAGACGAAGTTTATACAAAATGCTGCATACTTAACGAAAACAGAAAAATAAAAATGAATTGTGAAAAAGAAAAAGTTATTCCAAAAATTTACGCAATACCCAAGTTGCATAAAACCCCAATAAAATTCAGATTTATTACAGGTGCAAGTAATAGCGGAATTAAAGAACTATCAAAAAAACTACAACAAATATTAAAACATTTTAAAAACCAATTAAAAAATTATTGCAAAGTTATTGAAAATAGGACAAGCTTAAAAAATTATTGGTCAATAAAAAACAGTCAAGAGTTCATTGAAAAAATAGAAAATTTAACAAAAAAAGATAATTTAAAATTATTTTGCGCTGATTTTAACAACTTATTTACTAATTTACCTCACACCGTTGTAATTCAAAACATAAGCAACCTAATTGAATTATGCTTTAAAAACAGTAAAAAGGAATATTTAAAAGTTGGATATAATTACTGCCAATTCAGGGAAGCAAAAGAAAATGGGATGGAAAATTGCTTTACTAAAGAAGATATCATGGATTTACTAATTCAAACACTTGATAATAGCTATGCAAAATTCGCCACAATAATTTTTAAACAAATCAATGGAATTCCACAAGGCAATAACGCTTCACCTGAAATTGCAGATTTAACTTTGACTATGATGGAATACAAATACTGTCATAATAAAGAAAACCAATTTTTTGTAAAAAATATTGCTCCATCCAGATACATGGACGACATAATTGTAATCAACCATAAAAATATCGACTTTCAAAAAATTGCCAATAATATTTACCATGAAAGTTTAACACTCGAAACTACACATGAATCCGAATTTAAAACAAATTACCTCGATATTACGGTTGAATTAAATCAAGGAATCAACTACAATTTATATAATAAAACTGACGCATACACCTTTGACGTGCTTAGATACTCAAATTATCGCTCAAATATTCCTACAGTTTATAAACATAACATAATTGAGGGAGAAACATTAAGAACAGCGAGAGTTTCAAGCAATAAACATAACTTTAAAAACGCCTATGAAAATCTAGAAAACCTACTGATACGCAATAATTACCATAAAGAAACAATCAAAAAACACAAGAATAAAGTTCTAAACAAACACAAATACTTTAACTTCATTTAACTGAACAAATAAGAAATACAAAAAGTTACATAAGTTTATTTGAATATTACTTACAAAGACAAAATATACAAAACAAGATAAAATGCATTAAACAAAAGTTAAAATTTACAATTAGATCTTTAACAATATCAAAAGTTTTAGGTTCATCAGCTCCTACTTTAATTGTATTACCTTTAAGCAGAACAAAAGGTACAGCATTAATCTTCTTTTGATGCAGCATATCCTTGAACATAGCGATCAATTCTTGCTTGATAATTAATCCAATCTTCGTTTCTTCATTGAACTATTTGATAAACATCGTTGAACATCAATTCGACCATTAACTTTAAACAGCTTTGGCTTGAACGTTTTCAGGCGATGAAGTGAATCCATAACATTATTAACCAATAGCGAACCAAGTTTAACTTTAATGAATTTCTTTTCAGTTTTACAAG
>JAJQJQ010000563.1:0-20981 GCA_028622995.1 Panagrolaimus kolymaensis
TACTTATATCTTAAATCAAGAGAGAGTGTTGTTGATATATTCAAATTTATTAAGCACTTCCCTAAGAGATAAAAACATAATACATAAATAAATGTTTCTATCCAATTTAAATTTTTTCTTTCTTGCAAACAATAGAATTCTATCGTATCCTTCCTTTATTTTCTTTTTTTTCAAGTTGATTCACTCTCTTTCGAATAAGGTAAAAGATTTGACATTTATTTTTGTTGTGGTTTATTAAGTGTCAAACAACAACAAGGATCAGAAAAAATAAATTTGAAGTTAAATGGAATCTTTTATGGATGAGTACCATGAAAAGAGGGGATATGTATTTGTGTGTATTGTTTGTTTTTGGAATGATCGATCTTAAGTGAGAATTAAGGATAGGTGAGAAGCAAAGATGGCAAAAAAATAGGGAAGGATTAGTGGTTCATGAACATAAACAAGCCTAAAAACATCAGTTTTCAGCGCGCATATATAAAGCTTTTGTAGTGACAAGGACGGATCTCAAAAAAAGGTTTATTTTATTTTTTAAAATATGTTACAGACAAAAAAATCCAAAAAAAACGTCATTGCAAGCTTTTCAATGTTCTTTCCATTCCTGCTTTTTCCATTTCAGAAACTTTATTTTCGTGCCAATCTTTTTATTCAAAAATTTGCGTGACTCAAAATCAAAAAAATCCAACCTTTTTTCAAATATATTTTTTTCCTTTGTGGTAAATATAAACCCAAATAAATAAATTTTTAAGATTTTAAAAAGATATTATAAAAAAGGTCATCCGTCATAATCTCTTATCTTTCCTTTTCGCGGATTGACCATGTTTTTTTCTTCCTTTTCTCTATATGTATGGGATAATTGACTTTGGGAAACACGCATTAACACTAATAAAAAAGCAAAAAACATGGAAAGGCTCCTTTTCATGTTTCTCTGTTCATGTTCATTTTTTTGGCTTTGATTCCAACAAAAAAAAACATGAACAACACTTATTAATCACTCAATCATTTTTTTTCCTTTTTGTTTCTTCTCTTTAAATTAAAAGACATGGAGAAAAACTTTTGTTTCGTTCTTTCATTTTTTGTTAATAGCACCCAACCAAAAAAAAAAATTAAAAACAACAACATCAAGGAAACATGAAAATGATTAATACAATAAAAAATGAAAGAGAGAAACACGAGAAAATCAAAAATAATTTTTTCTATTTTTTGGCAAAAACAATTGATAGAAAAAATTTCAAAATATTTTTTTAGGAATAATGAAGCTTATGGAAAGAAGGAGACGACGACGATGACACGTCAAATGAAATAAAAACTAGTGTCAGTGAAAAAAATGAATAAAGGAGCCAATCAGATTTTTTTTTCTTCCAAATTCTCAGTTTTTTTTATTAAATGTAAATGAGTTAGTTAGTTGCCATAAGGAGAGAGAAAGAAAGCGATAATGCCAATATAGAAAGAAAAAGAAGAGAATGGCAGATGGCGGCCAGCAAGCAAGGGTATGTATGTGATTTGAAAATCTGTCAAGAACTAATTTGAAAATGAAATTAAAAAATTCAAAAAAATATTGTTTTTATTTTTGAAAAAAATTTGGTTAAAATGCTCTTATTTTTTTATGGTAATTTACTGCATGAGTCTAAGATTTGAAAAAATTTTCTACGTCTGAGACAAAAATAAAAATGCCTTCGCGAAACGAAAATCAAAGGCTACGAGTTTTTTCTAGGACATAAAATTTTTCGAATCCCGCCGCACCCCGAGCGAAGCGAGGGGTGCGGCTGTTTTAGCAATGAGAACGCCCGATCTGCTAACCGAAATTTAGATTTTTTTTATTTCGTGTAATTATGTTGATATTAGAGGGCTCTTTAGGGTCAATTTTTCGTCGCATTGACGAATTTTTAAAAAAAATAGAAGGAAGTATAGAAAAAAAGTGCTTAATCACAACATTTTAAAAGTTCACAATGTCCCGCTGAGCGTTGCAGCAAAGTTAACGCATATTCTGGCTATAAAAATCGTTTTCTCCACCCTCAATTACCTCTATGAGTAAGCTAACTTTAAAAACATCACATAAAAATAGATGTATGCCGCTATGGAAATTTAAATATTTTGATTTAGAGTAAAAATATCATTGGCTAAAGTTCCTTGTTATACATTTGCTGTGTGGCGTAGGCGTTGAAGGCGGTGATGTTTGGATATTTCTGTCATAGGTTCGAATCCCCACAATTTTTTTTATTAATTGTTTTAATTGAATTGAGACAATTATATCCAAATAATTTTTTATGATTTTTAATAATGTTTTCATTAGAAAATATGCAAATTTTTAATAAAATATTCACAAATTTTACTTTTTTTATGAATATTAAGTTTCTTTATTATGAAATTAAAGCGAAATTATTTTTAACGATTTTCAATGAAATTTTTTTAACTAAGCTTTTGGATCGTATATTTTTTTTTCTAAATTTAATTGGATTAGCATACAAAACTTTTAGGTATTCTAAACGCAAAATTTAATTAAAAGTACGCTGACGTTTAGTTTATGAAAAGAATAAACATAGGGAACTTTTTTTATTATTTTCGGTGAGTTTAATCGAAAAGTAACTTGAATATTTCCTTCTTATTAATTTTTATTGTTCGTTCGTTTTCGATTACTTTTGGTCGCAGTCCCAGGGCTACTAGGCTTCGCTTTTTCCCATACATATTATTATTCTTTTTCTCTCTGTTTTTTTGTATCTTATCTTGAAATCTTTTATATTAAAATAGGAAATTCACCTAAAAAATTTGCATAAATTAGAATGAAACTATATTTTGTTTTCCAAGCGCGATGAAATGATTTGGGTAATTTTCATATACATAAAAAATCAGCAAAACATGGGTTTGCTTGCTGCGCAAATTAAGTGATTTAACTATTGTAAGCTTGCTCGATGACTATAACCTTAACTTTTTGCGAATTTTTCACAAGCTGGTATAAATTTTTTTTTAATGGTTCAGTTCATTGTTTATTTTGATTCGTGCAAAAAAAAAGTTTTAAAGGCTTACACATGTTTCAATTTTTAGGATCTCATTATTGAAAATTAAGTGATTAAAATAGACACGAGTGATAAGATTGTTCGGGAAAAGTTTTAATTTTTATAAAAGTCAATACAATAACTTTTTGGAAAAGTAATTATTAAAACATAGGCATTAATACGAGTGGCAATTTTGTATTTTTCAATAAAACAAGTAAGATCGCCGACCGGAGGCAGCGGAGTTTCTAGTAATTATTGTTGCAGACGGCTCAAGAGATTAGTGCACAAGATTACTATGTAAAAAAACAAAAGGCTGTTCAGGAAAAAACTTTTAGACGGTTGAAGAGATTAAATTTTAATTGATTTGGCTTTTAGACGGCTAATGAGATTAAATTTTTTTTATTGATTTCAATAAATTATTTTATATGTTACACTGAAACAAACAGCCGCAGCACCGTCTTCGATTGTTATTACCCAACTTCTTTACCAACTATTTAATATTGAAAAATTTTTTTAAAAATGTTAAAAATTAAAAATTTTGTTTTATTCTTGATTAGATAAGATGTAAAAGCAACTCGTATATTCGCAAGATTATTGATGAAAAAAATGTTTTGGTGAAAATTGAAAAAAATAATAATTATAAGGTCAATTACAAAATAAAATTTTTAGTTTTTTTTTCCAATTTTCTATTGTTTTCTGAAACAAAGCATGTTTGAAAAAAGGTATTTTAAGCAAAAAATTTAAATATAACTAATTGTCGGACCAAAAATTTTTTTACTGTTAAAAATCGAAGACGGTGCTGCGGCTGTTTGTTTCAGTGTAACATATAAAATAATTTATTGAAATCAATAAAAAAAATTTAATCTCATTAGCCGTCTAAAAGCCAAATCAATTAAAATTTAATCTCTTCAACCGTCTAAAAGTTTTTTCCTGAACAGCCTTTTGTTTTTTTACATAGTAATCTTGTGCACTAATACATATTATTTTCAAAAACCCAAAAAAGTTTGTACTTTTTTTTCTCTCTCGAGCTACCGTATTTTTTTTGTCGTCGTCTTGTTTGACATTGAAATTTACAACAAACAACAAAAAAGATTTTTTGATTTTTCTTCTCTCGATTTACTTCACAAAAAAATAATAAAAATAACTACAGAATCATCAAACAAGATTAAGAAAGAGAGAAAAAGAATAAAATGTGTCATAAGTATTACCTTGTACCAGGGAGAAAAAAAACTTTTGTAAAGACACACAAATAAACGAGAGAAATAAGAAAGAAAAAAGTAAGGAGAACAACAGAAGCTTCTTTGTCATAGTCAACGATGCCCTTGTCCCTTGTCAAAAAAGAAAAGATGGAAGGAAGGAAGGAAGATGATTTTGATATACTTCTTAAAATTTTAACATACTTAAAGGTAAAAAAATAAAATCTAAACTCAGCTGGAAGCCTTGATGATGATGCAGTAACTCCATACTCCATGGGCGGTCAAATATATACACATACATAAACACCAGACGCGCAGCAGAAAATGGAGTTACATAGTTATCGTGTTTTTTTCTTAACTTGTCAGAACAGGAACAAAAAAAATATGTAGAAGGTCATTTAAAAAGAGTGAGTAAAAATTATGGGAATAAAAAAGAATAGGAGGAAGAAGAAGATGGGAAGTGATGATTACAAGCTGTTATTGTTGCTGCCACAGGGAGAAGAAAAAAATTGTGGTGGAGTAACTTAAAAATAGAAAGAAAAACGTTAAAAAATTAAAATGGAAATTAAGAAATCAACAAAAAAATATGCTAAATATTTTGGTTGCATTTTTTAACTAAAATTGACACAGCTATTTGACGCCGCTCAAAAATCGAAGCTCAAGCATGAGTAACAAAATTTCATAGCTCTAAAACTGCTCAAATTTCAATCACTAAAATCGATTTACTTTTGGTACTTCCAAATTTCCCAATGAAAACCCAAATTTTTGAGCTTCTTGATCTCGAAACTGAAGTGGATCCGGTCCATAAACTTTTAACTAATTTTTTTCCACCAAATTCCAAAAAACTAATCATAAAAAAGTCATAAAAAGAATTTTATCACGAGATTTTCTTTCTCTCTGTTTCTTCACCAATCATTTTCTTCCGCTGTTTATTATTAAAACAAACATGAAAAAATGTTGTTTTAAACCCTGATCATCATCAACAACAGCCAAATCAAAAAAAAATCAAAAAAAATTAATGAAGAAAAAGAAGAATCATCATTATTACATTCCTTCCATTTTCTTTTTCCGTTTCTCTTTCTCTTCGCTTTTTATTCATGCCTTTGATTAGAGAAAAATGAATGTTAAACATTATATCACACGAATAAATAAAAAAAGTTCATGACAAGAAACAGAAAATTGATGCATAAACATTACATTTGTTTTTTTCAATTTTGGTGGTTTTTCAATGAATGTTTTTTGACATCATTGGCGAAAAAAAGAATGGAATACAAAAATTTTTGGAAGGAAGAAAAAAATAACACAGGAAGAATCAATTTTTTAAAAAGCTGAAAAAAGTGGCAAAGGAAAAACGGGAAGAAATCACCGGTTAAAATTTTTGGGTATTGGGTTTTTTGTTTTCTTGCCTATTTTATTTTAGAATTTGCTTCAAAATTTTGACTTTGCTTCGAAGTCTAAAAATATTTAAAAAAAAACACTCAAATTGAAGCAGAAATAAAAAAAGTAACCAAGAAAGACATGGAAAATGGTAATAATAACACGTCGAAGACATGACAAAAAAAAAGCAAAAGAAATTTCTTCAAACACGCTAAACAACAAAAAAATGAAGAAAAATAAGTAATGTCAAAACCGGAGATTCGACAAAAATAAAAATTAAAAATAACAAAAGTACAAAAACATATGTATGCATGCCCCAACGAAAATGAGAAGAAAAAAGTTACTATTGTTTTTATTCTTTTTTAGATGTTAAAGCAAGCATAAATACAAAAAATTCCAAAAAAGCTGAGCATTGTTTTAAAGTTTTGTTTGAAAAAAATGTTGCCATTTTAAGACACTTACACTTCTATTTTTTTTTTTCTTGAAAGACAGTAACGCTAAATGCAGCAGTGGCTTACATAGTTCACAAAAAGGTCAAGTCCTTAAAATTTTTTTTAGAATTTTAAAGAACAAAAAACTCAACAACAACAAAAAAATACATAGCGTGACAATGATGCTGATGATGCCAGTCGAGGAAAGTTTTTAAAATTAGAATAAAATTTTGTTTTGTTTTCAACTCAAAAAATGAAAAAAGAAAAGTAATGAGAAGAAAAAAAATGGGCGGAGGCTAATAATTATTAAGGTAGCAGCAACACTGAAGTAACTTATTAATATACATTTGACATTGAATTTAGTCGTCGTTAATGAAAGAGATAGTAATCAAAAGAAACCGTTATTTTTTGCTTTTGTTTTACACACAAAAATTTATTTTTTAGACTCCACCTTTTTTTCCTTCTCTTTCCGCTTAACTCACTTGTTCGGCTGTTTTTGCTACTTTGCGCGTCGTCGCATCATCGCTTGCTTTTTTTTTGTAACTGATACCTCTCTCATTTTTTTTTTCTGCTCGAGTTAGTTAAATTCGTGTTATTTTTTTGTTTCGTTGTTTGTCCTTCAAAAAAAAGCACTACCTAAAAATCTCGACAATTGAATTTCCAACCCCAAAAAAAACTTTAATAATGGTGAACAAAATTTTTTTATTATAATAAAAAAACTCCGCCTTTTTTCATCCTCATTGGAGGCGGAGATGAGAGATGTTCAACATATGTTTCAACCGTCACGGACAAACATCGAAAACTAAAACCTAACCGACGAAGGAAAAGAAGAAAAAAAGAGAGCTTTGTTTCCTCTTTTTGAAAGAAAAACACGGGTTTGCGCTTGTTTTCAACGACAACGCCGACGACGACGACAAAAAGAAAGAAAAAAAAGGAGAAGAGAGTGGGTTACTGTAAAAATGCAAAAAAGCGTGTTTTTCAAAAACATGACAACCATGTTTTACTACTTTCATCCATGATTGGCCGCAATTTTTTTTGCTTATAAACCCAGCAAAAAATGTTCGAACACAAAATAGAATAATAAATCCACGAAAAGAAAAAAAAAGGAAAGAGCCTCTAAGGGAATGGTGAAGAAAAAAAATGTGCACTAAAGTAATGGATGAGGTCTTCTCTCTCTCAGTCTCAAAGTGTTGCGGTGACATTATTAAACATACATATTAAATGAAAGATGTGCTGCCATCATTATTTTTTTAATAGAAAATGTGTGAGATTTAAGTAAGTGATATTCATCCATCTCATTCTCAATCCATTGCCATTTAAAGCAGGTGTTAAAAAAAACTACTAAAATTAATGGCGATAAATGCTTTTTTATTTTGTCATCTGGACATTTTTTTTGTTTTGTTTTTGATTTGATGAGATTAGTTTAATGATTTAATGACAACAAAAATTAGGTTTAGAAAAAATATTTTATGGAGGCGAAGATACTGTAAACGCAGAGATTTTTAATGACGACAGGCGTTAAGAAATTTGAGTATTTAGGCGCCAAAACTGACGGAAAAAAATTCGAAATGGGTTTTCAAAACAAAATAATTAAAATACCTCAATGGCCTACCAAAAATTTTTAAAACTAAAAATGAGAAGTCTAGGGTCTAAAAAGTTAATAACATTCCAAACAGAAATAAAAATCAAAAAAGCCTCCACTTCTCTTTCCATTTTCAACTCAAAAAAATATATAAAAATCCAGCTTCTGTTAGCTTTTTAAATTCATCGACAACATTTCTTTAGCACTTACATTTAGCAATAATGACGATGTGATGAATTAACTAACTACAGTCGTTTAAAAGCATCAGTTTCATTTTAGAATTTTTATTTTTACTTTTGAAGAAGTACTCACAGAAAAAAAAGCGCAACTAACGAATAAATAAAAAAAAGTGATGTTGCTACCGTTGTTGTGTTTGTTTGTCATCATCATCATTTTTGAGAATCTTATGTTGCTATTAAAATTATTCTATTCCTCTTCAAATCTTCTTAATATCATATTAGCTGCTGCAGTATCGCTAATTTAAAAAAAAGTTTTATATCTGACAGACAAACAAAACAAAAAAAAAAGCTTGTTGATAGCAAATTTTTATTAATTGAAAGAGAAGAGTGTTAATCTCAAGAAGCAGTTAGCGCAAAAAAAAAACTCTTTTTCGTCTCTAAAGAATTTTGTTGATGTTCGGGTTGCTTGAATTGAATTTGATGGTTGGTTGGTGATGTTGAATATATGTGTATGTGTTTAATATGTATATTCTCACTACTCTTAACTCTCTCTTTTTTTTATTCTTCGCGAATGCAAGCAATCAAAAAAAAGCAAGCATACCAGTTGTGTAAATAATCATTCACCCAACCAACCAAGCAACCAATGAATTTCAAATCACTTTTCTTTTTTACAATGAAAGAAAGCATCTAATCTGATTTAAAAATATATTTATTTTAAAAAAAAAGCAAAGCAATATCGTTGAGACTACTATTAACTTAACTACTACACTCACTCACAATCAAATATACATAAATATACATATGCATATCGATGCTATTGCTGTTGCTACCATCTCATCATCTTCATTCTCAGGAGAGAAAGAAAAAGAAGAAAAAGAGAAAAGAGGATTTTCTAAACACTTAAGAATTAAAGGAGGAGCGGTGGCGGCGAAAAAAAAGAAATAATAATATTAACTTTTTTTAATGATGAGGCAGGCAGGCTACTAGCTAACTGAGAAGTGGAATGAAGAATTATCGTCGTCAATAATACATCAAAAATACCAAATCTTCTTCTTCATCTTTTTTCAATAGCAGCTAATTTGCTTGCTTGCTTGGTTTTGATTTTGCTTTTTAAGTTTGGTGTTTATCGAAAAAAAAATGAAATGAAAAACGGGAGCGCAAACGAGGAGAGAGAGAAGAAAAAAATAGAGTTAACATTAATTCAAGTATGCTTCTGACAAGCGATCTCTAACATACATCCAACGTGATGAGAGAACTTTGCTACTGTAAACGAATGAGAGAAAAAAAATAGAAAAAGGTTAAATGAAAATCAAGGAGAATAATAAAAAATAAAAGGTAAAATTATAGGGAAAAATTTAAAAAAAGTTGGGTAAATATAAAAAAAAGTTATTCAAATTAACAAAATTATTATTTTGACGCAGTTTCGAGGTTGCTTGATAGGGCCAAAGCAAGAATTTAGTTAGGAGCCAAAAATTTGCGATTCACAGAAATTTTTTGCAAAATAAATAAAAAAGCTTTTACAACAAAATCCACCATCTTTCATGGAAATCATTGACCCTGCCTCATTTTTTCTACCCTACTTATTTTCTTCTTCCAAAAAGAGGCCTTGAAACTTAACCAAACTTAAGTTCTTGTTTTACAACAATTTAATCACTCTTCTTTTTCTTTTTAAATATTCTTTTTTAAACCCCAAACAACAAAAATAACAAATTTTTCTTATGTCTAGTTTTTCTTTTTTTTTTATTGATGACAAGAGGTCCTAAAACAATTTTAGATCATTCAGTCATCATCATCTTATCCTCGCCTCTTCCATTTCGATGATGGCCGGCGATCTAATATTTTTTATTTAAAACTTTTTTATTTGTGATCGTCGTCGTGGTCATCTCGTCATTTTTATCGTCGTTAAGATAAATAACATGTATGCATGCATGTATCTCTCATATCATAAAAATGTGAATATATAATAATCATCATCTCTCGCAACAACAAAAAAACCACGAAAAAAAAAGAAGAAAGAAAGAATTATTATTAATGTTTGATGACATATTAAAATTATTAAAATCTCTTTCTTCTTTTATTTCTTTTTTTGCCTTTGGGGAAAGGAAGAGAGCGCAGAATAAATAAGAAAGGCGATTGATATGATGATGATTTTTGTCATATCAAATAAACATGAAATGGAATCACTTTTTTTTTTAATATCCTTGCTACTACTACTGATTTCAAAAAGGCAACGATGACGACGACAACGACATTGTTCTCGTTTTAAATAATTTTTGATTGAAAAATTTTAAAAACATGAATCTTAAATGAAAAATGGATTTGTTTTTAGAAAGTTTGAGAAAAAGGCAGAAATATTTAATTTTATTTAATTTCACAAATGAGCTTTGATTTTTTTTTTTTGGGCTCGATGTAACTAAAACTCAACTACAAAATTTTTTTAACAAATATAGTTAAACTACTGCCTTGAAATAGCAGCTATTTTTCTACAAATTCAAGACGAAATAAAAGAAAATCCAAATTAGAAAACTTATCCAACTCACTTTCTCAAGTTTAAGCTTAAAATATAAAATAAATGCAAAATACAAAAATGAGAGATTTAAGGTGTATTATTGATTCACATTCATTAATTTGACAGATGAAGCAGGAATCGGAAGTAAGTGAGTGTGTATGTTGCAAAAACATTATTTCTTCCGAAAACCTGTCAAATATAAATTTTTTTTTGTTTGCTGCTTCACACAACCAAATAATTCTCGTAAACAAAACATTTTTTATTTTGTCAATCAGATTGTGGGAGATGGAAGATGGAAGAAAGAAAGTAAAAAAAAATGAAGCTGTCAAACAGCGAGTTTCCGGTGTTTGTTAAAAAAAATAGAGTAAATGTGTCAAATAAAAATTATAAAACATTAAATAAAAAAGTTTTTTCATTTAAAGTTTTATTTGTAAAATGTTTGTTTTTCCCATTTTTTTTTCTTGTTGGCTTTGGCGATTTTTTCCTTTGAATACTGTAAGAAAAAAGGAGGAGGAATAAAAAAAAGTTTAAATTGAGAAAAAGAATAGTGAAAGCAACAAAAAAAGTGACAAATCACAAACACGAGTTTTTATTTTTTGGGTGTGGTTGGTAACTCACAAAGCAGCGAGAGTCTATTTGTTGAAGGAAAAAAAGAGGAAAAGAAAGTAGCAAACAAGCCAAATAAAAAATGAAAACTGATGAAGGCTTTTTTTAAGGAGTCTCAAAACATGAATCCCATCAAAATTACCTATCATAATTTATCGCAAAGGAAGCTGCCGATTAAATACACGAAAAACTGTTATTTTATTTTTTCGCCTGCTTTTTTGTCCCCTTGAAAGCAAAAACACAACTGGCTAGTTTGCATTTACCCCATTTTAAATATTTGATGGCCTCTCTCTATTATCTAAAAGCAAGGTTTCTTAAAACAAAACATTTTTAGCAGAAACAAGAATGAAATCAAGAAGACGACAACGAAACATCGACGACAATGTGCATGAAAAATGAGTAAAAAGCAAACATCCGAAGAAGCCTATCTTTTCTTTTCACACTTTTTTATCCGAAAAAAAGATGGAAAAAGAAAAAGTGATACTTTGGTTAAAAACATACACACAGGAAAACAACTTAAAAGCAGCGAAGAAATATATGTATGTATGTACTACAGTAAGTAAAACATACAACTTAAGAAATATGTTTCAAGCCCAAAAAATTTATATTAAAACAAAAGCTACCACACACTTGCAAGAGAAATCGCTTGCTTGCATCTTTTTTTCTTTTTTTGAATTCTTAGAAGAAAAAAAATAAGGAGACTCAATTAAGCATTCGTTTTTGTCGAGCGAGAAATAGAAAAATAAAAAGAATAGAATATCGCTTACATTTTCAAGAAGTAAAAAAAGAAGAATAAGAAAAAAGAAGTAGGAACATTATTGGTGGTGGTGGTTGTAGTAGTTGGTTTCCCATCAACCAACAACACTCCTCTCCTATCAACATCGTGGGAATTGTGAGCGTCTGCTTCTTCTTCTTTTCAGCCTGGCATCAATGATGATGGCTTGCTTGCTTGTAAATGAGAGAGATAGAAATTTATGAAAGTAAGTTGGAGCACAATCAAAAGAAGAAGAAAAAAAAACAAAAGAATGACAGAAGGAAATTTGTGAATACATAAAAAGACGGAGTAAAAAAAAGTTTTGGTGTGAATTTTTTTTAATTACATGAAAAGTTTTAAAATATGGTAATAATATTGGAAAGTAAAATTAGGATAAAGAAAATTCTCGCAAGGGAACGTCAACGAAATAATAATTTTTTTATTGTAAAATCGAAAAAGCAAATTAAACTTCGCTGGAAAATCTGGAGAGAATTCAATTTTTGTTTATTAATTTTGCTTTCTAAAACAGAGGATAACTCTACCCAATAATAAAAAATATGCAATTCCATTTTTTTTCCTCTCATTTTTATCCATGCTTTTTTTTTTGCCGACGCATCCTCCTTTTTTGCTTCTTCTTTTCATTTTGTTTTATTTTGTTTGCCAAATAATATCAATTCAATTCCTTCTTTAAAAGCGTGTTTACACAAATTAAAAAACCACCATCAACCACAACTCCATCTATCTATCATCATCATTTTTTCTCATCGTGGTTTCATCAAAAAAGAAAAAAGAAAGAAGATTCTCAATTTCTCATTTACACTTTTTTTAAAGCAAAGTTTAAACAAAAAAAAAGAAGAGAAAAAATTAAGTTAAGCAGCAGTTAAGCTTCTTTTGTTTTTACCATATCTTTCTTTCTTTTTCGAGTTTTCAAAATATATAAAAAAAGAAACAGTAAAACAAACAAGCGAGTAAATTAAAAGTATCTAAAAAAGCAGCGCTAATTTAACGCCAAAAAAATTAAGTTCTTTTCTAAAACACGATTGGTTGGATGTTTGGGTTTTTTTTTCTTTCGATGGTGATTTTGTTTCGGTTCGCCACGACAATGCGTTTTCCATTTTTTCTTTTGATGAAAACGACGATGATAGGTTTTTAGAAGATTAACACTGAATCAAAATAAACCATTTTCTTTTCTTTCTTCTTTTTTTGTTATATTAAATATATTTATTTAAAAAAAGAAGAAGAGAGAAGAAGAAGATGATCTGAGAAAATGAACGACGATGAAGAAGAAGCGACGGCGGCGGCGACGAAGCAATGCGCGAAGAGTAATTGAGTAGATTTTTAGAATTTAAGCTTTACTGCATTTTTTCGCTCTCTCTCTCTCTCTCTATAAAGTTATTATACATCATATACCGAAAAATAAAGCGATTTACCCTCATTTTTCGGTAAAATTCACACAAGCATCTTTTTTTTCTATATTTTATTTATTTATACATAAATGATTGACCGATTAACTTTGTCGTAGTCGTTGTTGAACGGCGGCGGCATAACAAAAAAATAAAAAATGGTATTTGTCATAGTCAATTTGTGATAAGAAGTTGATTTTTTTTTTTGGGTTTTATGAGAGGATGAAATTTGATTATTTGCAAATAACCGTTTAAAAAAAGAGAGAGAGAAGAGTAGTAAAAAACAAATGAGCTTTGGTGGCAGCGAAAGAATTAAGTTAATATGACAAGGTTAATGATAATTTGTTTCTAAAAGATTATCTTTTAGAACTACAGTAAGAAAAAAGGGCGTGGCACGACTAGTTAAAAGTGGCATGCTCTAAATAGGGATTGAAAGTTTCCTCGGCACCTAGAGTTGATAAACATGGTTTCGATCAGATTCAATAATTAAAAAAAAACTCTTCAATATTTTAAAACATTGTTCAAAAAAAAGTAAAAGCTAATATTTTTTCCCAAATTAAATTTAGCATTTTAGGAGAAAAAAAAGGCCTATTAAAGTTTCTCAACAACAACACCATCATCATTAAACAACATCCATTGGACATGGCCATTAAAAATGTTTGATACACATACTTACATTCTTGTCGTAACAACAACATCACTAATTTGTGGAGTAAGTAAGTACATAAGTAACAAAGTAATAATAAAAAAAAGCAATGAGAAGCGAAAAAAACACATTTCATTTAGACATAAAAAAAAGAAGAAGAAGAGAGAGAGAATAGAGTGTAAAGTATTAAGTTGTGTAATTAAACCACCACAAATAACACAAAAATGGCATGTCCAAAATATTTTTCTTTTGCCCTAAAGGAGTGAATGTTTGCGGTCGTTGTTGTAAGCATGAAATAAAAAAAATGTGATGACATTGCTTTTACTTGCTTGTTTCTCGCATTTTTTTTAGTAGTAGTATCATCAAAAATTGTTTTTTTAAAGCAAACAAAATGAAAATTAATTGAAAAAAAAATTAATGTGTTAAAATAAGTATGAAAATCTTTTTTAGTTTTAGGATCGCTGAAAAAAAAAAAGAATTGTAAGCTGTTGAAAAAAATTATGAGTTTGTAAGAGGAATCGGATTAACCAGAAATTATTTTGGGTATCGCCGCGAATTTTTATTAATACTGAAATTTGGAATAAATATTTTTGCATACAGTCAAACAATCTTCCTTATCCACCCTTCACTTTTTTTCATCCTTTTAGCGCCATTTCAAAAATATTTTTCTACAACATCAAACAAGAAAAAAAAGAAGAGAAATAAAAATGAGTTTTAATCATACATGAAAAACGATGCATTAAAAACATTGAGACTCAAGGGAGATAAAAAAAAATAAAAGGCAAGAAAAAAGAAAAGAAATTTTTTAATAGAAAACAGAGATTTCTAGCTTTATTTTTCTGAAAACTTTAAACTAAATGCTGCTGTGTTGTTGCATGCATGTTCTCCTCGTTTGCTATTGTTTGAGTTTATATTCGAGATGGAAACACAGTAGGAATCAAACAAAACAAAAATAAAACGACAACGCAAAAATACGCAATAAGAATTGAACATAAAAGTGAGTGAAAGAGGAAAATAAAAAGAAGGGCACAGCAGAAGATCTCGATTAGATAAAAACATAGTTATAAAAATAGAGAGAGAAAAAAAAGAGAGGAGTGAAGCAACAGCGGAAGTTGTGTAAAGCATGGCATTTTTTCTTTTTCTTCTTAATGATGTTAATGATGATGATTATTTTGTTTTGTGGTGGATAAAGAAGAAAAGGAGAAGTGTGTAATACATAGATGTTGATGATTAAAATCATATCAAAAAAGAAAAAAGAAGTAATTTGTTTAATACACAAAAAATGAAGATGAAAAAAAATTAAAGGGATTGATTGACTCTTTTGTATAAAAAAATATATCTGAGCTTGAGCCTTTATTTCAGGCGAGTTCTCAAAGTTCGAAAAAAATTATTACAAGAAAAAAACAATTTAGGTTTTGGACAAAAAGATAGTAATTCAAAAAATAATCGTTCGTCAAAGTTTGATTATTTTCATTTTTTCTTGGTGGTAAGATATGAAACTTTTCAAGACTTGCTAGGAAACTAAATATTTTATCTAAAAAACTTTCAACCAAGTTTTTTACAACCAAATAAATATTCGCAAATTTATATGTCTCATTACTACCGTACTTTTTTCGACACATGTTAACCTCGCCATTTGACTAATATTTTTTTTTCTTCACTCCTCCTCTTCTTCATCCATTTTTGCCTTGTTCTCATTTTTATTTTATTTTATTTTTCATGTCACGCATGTTAGTTGTTATGTTTGTATTCATTTCGCTCTTTCTGATTCTTGCAGGAATAAAAAAAAAGCATGGATACCTACATTAATTTTTTTCCACTTCAATAAGTTCTTTTTTTAATTTTTTCGTTCATCATCAAAGAGAGAAAGAAAAAGGGTAATTTTCACATTTAATAATATATACCTTTTAACCTCGTTTTTTTTTTTTTCTTCTTTTGCCGATATACAATAATAACTTACAATATTTTTTTAATGTCGTCAAAATGACAGACACGACAGGCAAAAAGCAAAAAAGTAAGTAAAGTAAAGAGAAAAAGAAGTATGTAAAATGACCGTTTTTTAGCATCAAAGGAGGCAGAGAGAGAGACAGAAAGAAAAAAGGAAGGGGAAAGAAAAAAAAATTGAAATGAATCCGTCCGAGTTAAAAATAAATAATTTTATTATAATAATAATCGAGTAAGTAAGTAAGTGAGTGTGAGTGAAATGGTGTTGATTCGTTCGGCGTTTTATTTTTTTGCACAGTCAAAAAAAAATGCGGGTCAAACACAAAATAAAAAAAAAATTGTGGAAGGAAGGAGAGAGAAAGAGAGAATAAATTAAAACAAGTGTGAACAACTGTAAATAATGATTTGAATAATATTGTTTTCATTTTTTATTAGGATTTTTTAAAAATAAAAATGAGGAAAATGATGGATTTTGATGAGCGAGTGAGTGAGTGTTACGGTAATGAGGTAGTTAAAAATGTGATGATTGAAATGAAACGAAAGAAAATAAATGAAGGAAGGCAATTAAAGAATTAGTCAATTGACTCGAATATCAAAAAAATGAAAGAATGGGTAAATGCCAGATGTTGTTAGTTAAATAATAAGCCACAAGAATGAAAACAAGAATCTTTTTTTTCCAATTTTGTCTTAAGACAATTCTTTTTTTTACTGTAACAAAATTGAAGATAGTAATGCATTTTCAGCAATATTCGAAGGAAATTTGTTACTATCATAATTTTTTTTCTTGCAAAAAAGCTTCAAAGCATTTTTTTAAGATCCATAAATATTGCGGTTTTTTTGTTTGTTTAATAATATTTTTTCTCTTTTTTATTAAAAAAAAATAGAGATATGTTTGACACATCTGGAAAACAATGATGTTACGAAAAAAAATAAAAATAAAAATAAAGAGATGATGATGAGGATGATTTGTGTGAAATGAGGCACTTTTTTTATAAAAAAAAATAAAAGAATTGGCTGACTTTAAAAAGAAAAAAAAATGAGATTTGTTAACAAAATGATAAATTACTTTTTTTCCATCTTTTTTTCTTCTTCTTCAATGTGTGTGGTTAAAAATAAAAATGTGTGATAGTTAGTTATTATATAAACTTTTATATGGATTTGCCAGGTGCCAATAAAACCAATAAAAAAAATTTTAAGTTAGAAGAAGAAGCAAGCCACATTTGTTTTTTTAGAGTGGTGCCTACAGTATCCTTCTCTTTTTTTTTCTTTAACCTCGATTATAATAAGATACTTCACAAAAATGTTATTTATCTTCCACTTTTTTTTGTTTTGTAAATTTAAGCTTCATAAAAACAATCACTTTAAAACTTAAAAAGGAAAAAGTGTCGAGAGTGAATCAGTCTTTATGCTTTCTCTTTTGTTCTTTTTATTTTTTGCGCTCAGATTATTGCTATTTTTTTTGTTGGTAATGTTTATCTCCCACTTAAAGGTAGTCAACAACGATTTAGAGACAAAAGCGGAAAAACAATTCACTTCACTTCATTTTTTTTTTATTTTGCTTTGAAAGGAAAGAAAGCAAAAAAAAAATCAGTGTGTTTGAGGACATTGAAAATAAAGAGAAGAATGAATGAGAGTCAATGACACTAGGTTCATTCATTCAATTTTTTGTTTTTGGCGCGGTATTTGTGTTTGTTGTTGTCATCATCATCATCGGGCTCGTCGCTTGCTTTTAACTTTTTCCTCTTTATTTTTTTTTCACTTGAAAAGCTGTCAATCGTTCTATCGCTTTTTTCTCTTTGCTTGCTTGGTTGCTAGTGTTTCACTTTTTTTTCTTCTCGCGAGATAAAAAAATGGGGTTTGGCATTTTTATTTGTGTGTTTGCGGTTTTGAGCTTTCAATTTAATCGCTTCCTTTTTTTGCGCAGCAGCAGCAGCGGCATTTTTCCTTTTTTGTGGCTGCTATTTTTTTTTTGTTGTTGTTAAAAGTTAGGGCGATCGCCAGCCATATCTGTCACCGATGTCGTATTGTCGGAAGTATTTGTGTATTGTGCGCAAGCAAGCGATCATGCTTTTGTTATATTTGGATATCCCGTTTCACTCTCATCCTCATTTTCACTCGAAATAGAAAAGAACTATAATATACAAAAAAGCTAGTGTATTGTAAGCGCAGATGTTATTTATACTTCTTTTTTTCTGAGTCTATTTTTGTTCTTCATGAAAGCAACCGATCGCCGCCGAATGTGTTCTCGTTCACATTCGAATCAATGAACAGCGGCGGCAGCAGCGACCATAGGCTTTTTTGGGGGTTTTAAAATGTGCTAATTACAGTCTACTTACTTCTCTCTTTAAAAATGGATGCAGAAAAAATAGGATGCCGACGACATAAAAATTGTATGTATGAAATGAAATGAAACCCCGATACAACAAACATAAAAAAAATATTTAGGCGGTAAAAAGTTTTTTGAAGTCATTGAAAAAAAGTAAAAAAAAATCATATTGTATGAATGGAAGAAATTATTTTTTAAGGACATTAATAGAGATTTTTGTGTTTTTACGCTATTATGAACATATTAGTATTTTTTCTTTTTTACTTTGAATTTTTTTTACGGACAAAAAAATGAAAAAAAGAAAATGAGGGAAATGAATGTGATTTATGTATTTGTTGGGTTTTAAATACAAAAAGAGAAAATGAATTAGAGCTAAAAATTTTTAAAAAACCTGAACTTTTAAGAAAAAAAAAAGGAAAAAAACAAAAAATTTAAACCAAAATTAAAAAATTGGATCCTGGAATATGGTAATTCACGGTCATTGAACTACCGATTATCTTGACAACTAGTTTTAGAGATAAACTGAAATTTTTGGATTTTAACTTTTTTTCTCATAACTCAAAAACATAAGTTTTTTTGGTGTCAAACAATAATTTTTCGCGGAACCTCAGTAGGAGGTTGAGAAAGTCGTCGATTTTTTTTTTCATTGCATGCAAATTTTGCGTCAAACTTCTTTTTACCGATTATTTAGATTAACTTAAAAATTTTAAGTTTATAATAATAAAAAAATGTCAAAGACTTAATCGGGATTTTTTATTTTTCTTTAAAAAAATTTTTGAATCATTTTAATAATATTTTTTGTATGATGAGTGATTTTGATTTTTGCGGATGAGAAAAAAAAATATTTGTTAGTCAAATAAATTCAAACAGCGATTATCGTTGTTGAAAGAAAAAAAGTTGTTTGGTTTGGCTCTTCTGGGAATATGGTTTTTTTTTTGCTTTTGCCTCTCTTTCTCTCTATTTTTTTGTTGAAGGTTTTAAGCTTAACGCCTGTTTTTAAATTTGATGTGTGCATGAATAAATAAAATAATACACAAAGCTCCCCTCTCTGACTAAATATATGCTTTACACTTGTACCGTAATATTGTATTATATGTTAGTACATACAACCACCAACCACACTTTTATGCTCTCACATTCACAGACAGATATACAATTTAATTTTTTCTCTTCAAAGACATACAAGCTTTTATGTACATAAACGAAACCCATGTGCAGCAAGAAGAGGATAGGCTGCTCGATGAGTGTTAAAGAGTATAATAGATATATAATGTCAAAAAGTCAATTCAGCTGTAAAAAATGAAAAAAATGGCGACAACAACCAATTCACACAGCCAGGAAAAATCTCATCCTATCTTTTTTTCTTTCTAACACATGCAAGCAAGCAAAAAAAAAGAGAGGGAAAGGCAATAATGATGATCGGTTGCTTGGGTTGGGATTGGATATTTTATATCTGCTGCTGCGCAAGAATATACCGCGATTATGTAATAGCGTTTTATTTTTTTTTGATGAGACAGGAAGCGAGAAAAAAAAGAATAAAATACAGAGGCATATGGTTTCGTTTACGCTATTATTGAAACACACACACATGAGAAGGAAGAATAGAAAGGAATGAGAATACTCGATGATTGAAAAGTCAATCAAGAAAAAGACAATTTGAGAATGTGTAGTAAAACTAACAGAACATAAAAAATGAAAAATGAGGGAAAAAACAAAAAATTAGAGAAGCTGCAAGTTTAAAACTATTATGTCTTCCACCATTTTATATTTTATTTTTGGGATTAAAAACTTAAAATCATTTCATTTCTTCCAAATTTGTCTGCAAAGAATCTTGCGATTTATTATGGATACATTTATTTCTGATTAAGTAAAAGCTCTATTTTAGCGCTCTTTTGTTTCTAAACTGTTTTATGATCCTCCATAAATTACTAAGTAACCCTTGCTTTTGTTTGATTTATTATTTAAATTTTTTTTTAATTTGTCCAAAAACGCCCGATTTTATGCGCAAATTTTAGTTATAAATTAAATTTAAAATCCGGAAAAAGAAATTTGAAGTCTTTTTGTCTTTGATATTAAAAACGGTCGTTTATGGTTTCAACTTTTTACAAAGCATAAGATGAGGATTAGCTGCTTTCGACCGAAAATACTATTGTTTTAGGGGTTAAGTTTAAAAAGCAAGGTTTTTTGAATGCTGCGCAGAAAAAGCAAAGGTAAATAAACCCAACAACGACAAAAAAATAAATGGAGAGAGAAGCATTTGACACTTGAAACAATAAAATAATACAGGCTATAATATTATAAGCTGTAAAAAAATCAGAAAGAGATTGTGTTTAAAGCTTTGCACTTGAAAGCTGATTCTACTTAATTATTGAATTGATGATGAGGAAGGAAGGGAAGGTAAACGAGGAAATATAAAACACAAACTTTTCAATAACAACAACATTCAAATCAAAGCAAAAAAAAATATTAAACATGTGATTCTGTTATATAGAGATATATGCAAATAATGGAGAAGGAAATTTAAAAAAAAGCATGCATGTGTTAAAACAATCACTTTTTTTATTTTTAAAATTGTTTTGGAGCTTTTGAGTCAAAAATCAAATCGGCAGGGATAACTTTAAAAAAAATCACCGCTTTACAAGTAGTGATCGACCAGGTGTTATTATATTTGCAAAATATGGAAAAAAAACATAACCATAAAAACAAAAAAAGAAGAAGAGATAATTAACTTTTAAACTCATCTGCTTTTTTCTCCTTTTTTTTTGTGTATTTTTAATTGAACCCAAAGTTTCTTCTGTGTCTCTATCACTTGAGAAATAAAAATAGGAAGATTACAATTTTTTTGAATGAGTCGAAAGAATAATAATGGCACGAATTAACTATGAATAAATGAAGTGTGTCAAAACGATTATCCCTATAAGAATAATAAATAAATATATAGGTTTATCAAAACATGCAAATAAATATTTTTATTATCAACTACGACGATGAATAAAGAATATCGCGCAAAAAAAAATATGATAGATCACGATATAATC
>JAJQJQ010000564.1:0-20938 GCA_028622995.1 Panagrolaimus kolymaensis
GAGAATTTTTTTAATCTTCTCAATAATTTTCATTTATTTTTTTAAAGATGAAACAGCATAGCTTTTTTAACTCGCTGCCTCGAATGATGAGATATGAAACCTCGAAGTTTTATTTTCAAAAAACATTAGATCATGAGAACTCAAAATTTTTGAATTGCGGCAATATTTTTTATTAGCCAAATAATTTTCATTTATTTTTTTAAAGATGAAACAGCATAGCTTTTTTAACTCGCTGCCTCGAATGATGAGATATGAAACCTCGAAGTTTTATTTTCAAAAAACATTAGATCATGAGAACTCAAAATTTTTGAATTGCGGCAATATTTTTTATTAGCCAAATAATTTTCATTTTTTTTTTTAAAGATGAAACAGCATAGCTTTTTTAACTCGCTGCCTCGAATGATAAGATATGAAACCTCGAAGTTTCATGTTCAAAAACATTAGATCATTAGAACTCAAAATTTTTGAATTGCGGATGTTTTTTTAATCTTCTCAATAATTTTCATTTATTTTTTTAAAGATGAAACAGCATAGCTTTTTTAACTCGCTGCCTCGAATGATGAGATATGAAACCTCGAAGTTTCATGTTCAAAAAACATTAGATCATTAGAACTCAAAATTTTTGAATTGCGGCAATATTTTTTATTAGCCAAATAATTTTCATTTATTTTTTTAAAGATGAAACAGCATAGCTTTTTTAACTCGCTGCCTCGAATTATGAGATATGAAACCTCGAAGTTTCATGTTCAAAAAACATTAGATCATGAGAACTCAAAATTTTTGAATTGCGGCAATATTTTTTATTAGCCAAATAATTTTTATTTATTTTTTTAAAGATGAAACAGCATAGCTTTTTTAACTCGCTGCCTCGAATGATGAGATATGAAACCTCGAAGTTTCATGTTCAAAAAACATTAGATCATTAGAACTCAAAATTTTTGAATTGCGGATATTTTTTTAATCTTCTCAATAATTTTCATTTATTTTTTTAAAGATGAAACAGCATAGCTTTTTTAACTCGCTGCCTCGAATGATGAGATATGAAACCTCGAAGTTTCATGTTCAAAAAACATTAGATCATTAGAACTCAAAATTTTTGAATTGCGGATATTTTTTTAATCTTCTCAATAATTTTCATTTATTTTTTTAAAGATGAAACAGCATAGCTTTTTTAACTCGCTGCCTCGAATGATGAGATATGAAACCTCGAAGTTTCATGTTCAAAAAACATTAGATCATTAGAACTCAAAATTTTTGAATTGCGGATATTTTTTTAATCTTCTCAATAATTTTCATTTATTTTTTTTAAAGATGAAACAGCATAGCTTTTTTAACTCGCTGCCTCGAATGATGAGATATGAAACCTCGAAGTTTCATGTTCAAAAAACATTAGATCATTAGAACTCAAAATTTTTGAATTGCGGATATTTTTTTAATCTTCTCAATAATTTTCATTTATTTTTTTAAAGATGAAACAGCATAGCTTTTTTAACTCGCTGCCTCGAATGATGAGATATGAAACCTCGAAGTTTCATGTTCAAAAAACATTAGATCATTAGAACTCAAATTTTTGAATTGCGGATATTTTTTTAATCTTCTCAATAATTTTCATTTATTTTTTTAAAGATGAAACAGCATAGCTTTTTTAACTCGCTGCCTCGAATGATGAGATATGAAACCTCGAAGTTTCATGTTCAAAAAACATTAGATCATTAGAACTCAAAATTTTTGAATTGCGGATATTTTTTTAATCTTCTCAATAATTTTCATTTATTTTTTTAAAGATGAAACAGCATAGCTTTTTTAACTCGCTGCCTCGAATGATGAGATATGAAACCTCGAAGTTTCATGTTCAAAAAACATTAGATCATTAGAACTCAAAATTTTTGAATTGCGGATATTTTTTTAATCTTCTCAATAATTTTCATTTATTTTTTTAAAGATGAAACAGCATAGCTTTTTTAACTCGCTGCCTCGAATGATGAGATATGAAACCTCGAAGTTTCATGTTCAAAAAACATTAGATCATTAGAACTCAAAATTTTTGAATTGCGGATATTTTTTTAATCTTCTCAATAATTTTCATTTATTTTTTTAAAGATGAAACAGCATAGCTTTTTTAACTCGCTGCCTCGAATGATGAGATATGAAACCTCGAAGTTTCATGTTCAAAAAACATTAGATCATTAGAACTCAAAATTTTTGAATTGCGGATATTTTTTTAATCTTCTCAATAATTTTCATTTATTTTTTTAAAGATGAAACAGCATAGCTTTTTTAACTCGCTGCCTCGAATGATGAGATATGAAACCTCGAAGTTTCATGTTCAAAAAACATTAGATCATTAGAACTCAAAATTTTTGAATTGCGGATATTTTTTTAATCTTCTCAATAATTTTCATTTATTTTTTTAAAGATGAAACAGCATAGCTTTTTTAACTCGCTGCCTCGAATGATGAGATATGAAACCTCGAAGTTTCATGTTCAAAAAACATTAGATCATTAGAACTCAAAATTTTTGAATTGCGGATATTTTTTTAATCTTCTCAATAATTTTCATTTATTTTTTTAAAGATGAAACAGCATAGCTTTTTTAACTCGCTGCCTCGAATGATGAGATATGAAACCTCGAAGTTTCATGTTCAAAAAACATTAGATCATTAGAACTCAAAATTTTTGAATTGCGGATATTTTTTTAATCTTCTCAATAATTTTCATTTATTTTTTTAAAGATGAAACAGCATAGCTTTTTTAACTCGCTGCCTCGAATGATGAGATATGAAACCTCGAAGTTTCATGTTCAAAAAACATTAGATCATTAGAACTCAAAATTTTTGAATTGCGCCAATATTTTTTATTAGCCAAATAATTTTCATTTATTTTTTTAAAGATGAAACAGCATAGCTTTTTTAACTCGCTGCCTCGAATGATGAGATATGAAACCTCGAAGTTTCATGTTCAAAAAACATTAGATCATTAGAACTCAAAATTTTTGAATTGCGCCAATATTTTTTATTAGCCAAATAATTTTCATTTATTTTTTTAAAGATGAAACAGCATAGCTTTTTTAACTCGCTGCCTCGAATGATGAGATATGAAACCTCGAAGTTTCATGTTCAAAAAACATTAGATCATTAGAACTCAAAATTTTTGAATTGCGCCAATATTTTTTATTAGCCAAATAATTTTCATTTATTTTTTTAAAGATGAAACAGCATAGCTTTTTTAACTCGCTGCCTCGAATGATAAGATATGAAACCTCGAAGTTTCATGTTCAAAAAACATTAGATCATTAGAACTCAAAATTTTTGAATTGCGCCAATATTTTTTATTAGCCAAATAATTTTCATTTATTTTTTTAAAGATGAAACAGCATAGCTTTTTTAACTCGCTGCCTCGAATGATGAGATATGAAACCTCGAAGTTTCATGTTCAAAAAACATTAGATCATTAGAACTCAAAATTTTTGAATTGCGCCAATATTTTTTATTAGCCAAATAATTTTCATTTATTTTTTTAAAGATGAAACAGCATAGCTTTTTTAACTCGCTGCCTCGAATGATGAGATATGAAACCTCGAAGTTTCATGTTCAAAAAAACATTAGATCATTAGAACTCAAAATTTTTGAATTGCGGCAATATTTTTTATTAGCCAAATAATTTTCATTTATTTTTTTAAAGATGAAACAGCATAGCTTTTTTAACTCGCTGCCTCGAATGATGAGATATGAAACCTCGAAGTTTCATGTTCAAAAAACATTAGATCATTAGAACTCAAAATTTTTGAATTGCGGATATTTTTTTAATCTTCTCAATAACTTTCATTTATTTTTTTAAAGATGAAACAGCATAGCTTTTTTAACTCGCTGCCTCGAATTATGAGATATGAAACCTCGAAGTTTCATGTTCAAAAAACATTAGATCATGAGAACTCAAAATTTTTGAATTGCGGCAATATTTTTTATTAGCCAAATAATTTTTATTTATTTTTTTAAAGATGAAACAGCATAGCTTTTTTAACTCGCTGCCTCGAATGATGAGATATGAAACCTCGAAGTTTCATGTTCAAAAAACATTAGATCATGAGAACTCAAAATTTTTGAATTGCGGATATTTTTTTAATCTTCTCAATAATTTTCATTTATTTTTTTAAAGATGAAACAGCATAGCTTTTTTAACTCGCTGCCTCGAATGATGAGATATGAAACCTCGAAGTTTCATGTTCAAAAAACATTAGATCATTAGAACTCAAAATTTTTGAATTGCGGCAATATTTTTTATTAGCCAAATAATTTTCATTTATTTTTTTAAAGATGAAACAGCATAGCTTTTTTAACTCGCTGCCTCGAATTATGAGATATGAAACCTCGAAGTTTCATGTTCAAAAAACATTAGATCATTAGAACTCAAAATTTTTGAATTGCGGCAATATTTTTTATTAGCCAAATAATTTTCATTTATTTTTTTAAAGATGAAACAGCATAGCTTTTTTAACTCGCTGCCTCGAATGATGAGATATGAAACCTCGAAGTTTCATGTTCAAAAAACATTAGATCATTAGAACTCAAAATTTTTGAATTGCGCCAATATTTTTTATTAGCCAAATAATTTTCATTTATTTTTTTAAAGATGAAACAGCATAGCTTTTTTAACTCGCTGCCTCGAATGATAAGATATGAAACCTCGAAGTTTCATGTTCAAAAAACATTAGATCATTAGAACTCAAAATTTTTGAATTGCGCCAATATTTTTTATTAGCCAAATAATTTTCATTTATTTTTTTAAAGATGAAACAGCATAGCTTTTTTAACTCGCTGCCTCGAATGATGAGATATGAAACCTCGAAGTTTCATGTTCAAAAAACATTAGATCATTAGAACTCAAAATTTTTGAATTGCGCCAATATTTTTTATTAGCCAAATAATTTTCATTTATTTTTTTAAAGATGAAACAGCATAGCTTTTTTAACTCGCTGCCTCGAATGATAAGATATGAAACCTCGAAGTTTCATGTTCAAAAAACATTAGATCATTAGAACTCAAAATTTTTGAATTGCGCCAATATTTTTTATTAGCCAAATAATTTTCATTTATTTTTTTAAAGATGAAACAGCATAGCTTTTTTAACTCGCTGCCTCGAATGATGAGATATGAAACCTCGAAGTTTCATGTTCAAAAAACATTAGATCATTAGAACTCAAAATTTTTGAATTGCGCCAATATTTTTTATTAGCCAAATAATTTTCATTTATTTTTTTAAAGATGAAACAGCATAGCTTTTTTAACTCGCTGCCTCGAATGATGAGATATGAAACCTCGAAGTTTCATGTTCAAAAAACATTAGATCATTAGAACTCAAAATTTTTGAACTGCGGCAATATTTTTTATTAGCCAAATAATTTTCATTTATTTTTTTAAAGATGAAACAGCATAGCTTTTTTAACTCGCTGCCTCGAATTATGAGATATGAAACCTCGAAGTTTCATGTTCAAAAAACATTAGATCATTAGAACTCAAAATTTTTGAATTGCGGCAATATTTTTTATTAGCCAAATAATTTTCATTTATTTTTTTAAAGATGAAACAGCATAGCTTTTTTAACTCGCTGCCTCGAATGATGAGATATGAAACCTCGAAGTTTCATGTTCAAAAAACATTAGATCATTAGAACTCAAAATTTTTGAATTGCGGATATTTTTTTAATCTTCTCAATAACTTTCATTTATTTTTTTAAAGATGAAACAGCATAGCTTTTTTAACTCGCTGCCTCGAATTATGAGATATGAAACCTCGAAGTTTCATGTTCAAAAAACATTAGATCATGAGAACTCAAAATTTTTGAATTGCGGCAATATTTTTTATTAGCCAAATAATTTTTATTTATTTTTTTAAAGATGAAACAGCATAGCTTTTTTAACTCGCTGCCTCGAATGATGAGATATGAAACCTCGAAGTTTCATGTTCAAAAAACATTAGATCATTAGAACTCAAAATTTTTGAATTGCGGATATTTTTTAATCTTCTCAATAATTTTCATTTATTTTTTTAAAGATGAAACAGCATAGCTTTTTTAACTCGCTGCCTCGAATGATGAGATATGAAACCTCGAAGTTTCATGTTCAAAAAACATTAGATCATTAGAACTCAAAATTTTTGAATTGCGGATATTTTTTTAATCTTCTCAATAATTTTCATTTATTTTTTTAAAGATGAAACAGCATAGCTTTTTTAACTCGCTGCCTCGAATGATGAGATATGAAACCTCGAAGTTTCATGTTCAAAAAACATTAGATCATTAGAACTCAAAATTTTTGAATTGCGGATATTTTTTTAATCTTCTCAATAACTTTCATTTATTTTTTTAAAGATGAAACAGCATAGCTTTTTTAACTCGCTGCCTCGAATGATGAGATATGAAACCTCGAAGTTTCATGTTCAAAAAACATTAGATCATTAGAACTCAAAATTTTTGAATTGCGGCAATATTTTTTATTAGCCAAATAATTTTTATTTATTTTTTTAAAGATGAAACAGCATAGCTTTTTTAACTCGCTGCCTCGAATGATGAGATATGAAACCTCGAAGTTTCATGTTCAAAAAACATTAGATCATTAGAACTCAAAATTTTTGAATTGCGGATATTTTTTTAATCTTCTCAATAATTTTCATTTATTTTTTTAAAGATGAAACAGCATAGCTTTTTTAACTCGCTGCCTCGAATGATGAGATATGAAACCTCGAAGTTTCATGTTCAAAAAACATTAGATCATTAGAACTCAAAATTTTTGAATTGCGGATATTTTTTTAATCTTCTCAATAATTTTTATTTATTTTTTTAAAGATGAAACAGCATAGCTTTTTTAACTCGCTGCCTCGAATGATGAGATATGAAACCTCGAAGTTTCATGTTCAAAAAACATTAGATCATTAGAACTCAAAATTTTTGAATTGCGGATATTTTTTTAATCTTCTCAATAATTTTCATTTATTTTTTTAAAGATGAAACAGCATAGCTTTTTTAACTCGCTGCCTCGAATGATGAGATATGAAACCTCGAAGTTTCATGTTCAAAAAACATTAGATCATTAGAACTCAAAATTTTTGAATTGCGGATATTTTTTTAATCTTCTCAATAATTTTCATTTATTTTTTTAAAGATGAAACAGCATAGCTTTTTTAACTCGCTGCCTCGAATGATGAGATATGAAACCTCGAAGTTTCATGTTCAAAAAACATTAGATCATTAGAACTCAAAATTTTTGAATTGCGGATATTTTTTTAATCTTCTCAATAACTTTCATTTATTTTTTTAAAGATGAAACAGCATAGCTTTTTTAACTCGCTGCCTCGAATGATGAGATATGAAACCTCGAAGTTTCATGTTCAAAAAACATTAGATCATTAGAACTCAAAATTTTTGAATTGCGGATATTTTTTTAATCTTCTCAATAATTTTCATTTATTTTTTTAAAGATGAAACAGCATAGCTTTTTTAACTCGCTGCCTCGAATGATGAGATATGAAACCTCGAAGTTTCATGTTCAAAAAACATTAGATCATTAGAACTCAAATTTTTGAATTGCGGATATTTTTTTAATCTTCTCAATAATTTTCATTTATTTTTTTAAAGATGAAACAGCATAGCTTTTTTAACTCGCTGCCTCGAATGATGAGATATGAAACCTCGAAGTTTCATGTTCAAAAAACATTAGATCATTAGAACTCAAAATTTTTGAATTGCGGATATTTTTTTAATCTTCTCAATAACTTTCATTTATTTTTTTAAAGATGAAACAGCATAGCTTTTTTAACTCGCTGCCTCGAATTATGAGATATGAAACCTCGAAGTTTCATGTTAAAAAAACATTAGATCATGAGAACTCAAAATTTTTGAATTGCGGATATTTTTTAATCTTCTCAATAATTTTTATTTATTTTTTTAAAGATGAAACAGCATAGCTTTTTTAACTCGCTGCCTCGAATAATGAGATATGAAACCTCGAAGTTTCATGTTCAAAAAACATTAGATAATGAGAACTCATAATTTTTGAATTGCGGATATTTTTTTAATCTTCTCAATAATTTTTATTTATTTTTTTAAAGATGAAACAGCATAGCTTTTTTAACTCGCTGCCTCGAATGATGAGATATGAAACCTCGAAGTTTCATGTTCAAAAAACATTAGATCATGAGAACTCAAAATTTTTGAATTGCGGATATTTTTTTAATCTTCTCAATAATTTTTATTTATTTTTTTAAAGATGAAACAGCATAGCTTTTTTAACTCGCTGCCTCGAATGATGAGATATGAAACCTCGAAGTTTCATGTTCAAAAAACATTAGATCATGAGAACTCAAAATTTTTGAATTGCGGCAATATTTTTTATTAGCCAAATAATTTTTATTTATTTTTTTAAAGATGAAAAAGCATAGCTTTTTTAACTCGCTGCCTCGAATGATGAGATATGAAACCTCGAAGTTTCATGTTCAAAAAACATTAGATCATGAGAACTCAAAATTTTTGAATTGCGGCAATATTTTTTATTAGCCAAATAATTTTTATTTATTTTTTTAAAGATGAAACAGCATAGCTTTTTTAACTCGCTGCCTCGAATGATGAGATATGAAACCTCGAAGTTTCATGTTCAAAAAACATTAGATCATGAGAACTCAAAATTTTTGAATTGCGGATATTTTTTTAATCTTCTCAATAATTTTTATTTATTTTTTTAAAGATGAAACAGCATAGCTTTTTTAACTCGCTGCCTCGAATTATGAGATATGAAACCTCGAAGTTTCATGTTAAAAAAACATTAGATCATGAGAACTCAAAATTTTTGAATTGCGGATATTTTTTTAATCTTCTCAATAACTTTCATTTATTTTTTTAAAGATGAAACAGCATAGCTTTTTTAACTCGCTGCCTCGAATTATGAGATATGAAACCTCGAAGTTTCATGTTAAAAAAACATTAGATCATGAGAACTCAAAATTTTTGAATTGCGGATATTTTTTTAATCTTCTCAATAATTTTTATTTATTTTTTTAAAGATGAAACAGCATAGCTTTTTTAACTCGCTGCCTCGAATAATGAGATATGAAACCTCGAAGTTTCATGTTCAAAAAACATTAGATCATTAGAACTCAAAATTTTTGAATTGCGGCAATATTTTTATTAGCCAAATAATTTTTATTTATTTTTTTAAAGATGAAACAGCATAGCTTTTTTAACTCGCTGCCTCGAATTATGAGATATGAAACCTCGAAGTTTCATGTTAAAAAAACATTAGATCATGAGAACTCAAAATTTTTGAATTGCGGATATTTTTTTAATCTTCTCAATAATTTTTATTTATTTTTTTAAAGATGAAACAGCATAGCTTTTTTAACTCGCTGCCTCGAATAATGAGATATGAAACCTCGAAGTTTCATGTTAAAAAAACATTAGATCATTAGAACTCAAAATTTTTGAATTGCGGATATTTTTTTAATCTTCTCAATAACTTTCATTTATTTTTTTAAAGATGAAACAGCATAGCTTTTTTAACTCGCTGCCTCGAATAATGAGATATGAAACCTCGAAGTTTCATGTTCAAAAAACATTAGATCATGAGAACTCAAAATTTTTGAATTGCGGCAATATTTTTTATTAGCCAAATAATTTTTATTTATTTTTTTAAAGATGAAACAGCATAGCTTTTTTAACTCGCTGCCTCGAATAATGAGATATGAAACCTCGAAGTTTCATGTTAAAAAAACATTAGATCATTAGAACTCAAAATTTTGAATTGCGGCAATATTTTTTATTAGCCAAATAATTTTTATTTATTTTTTTAAAGATGAAACAGCATAGCTTTTTTAACTCGCTGCCTCGAATGATGAGATATGAAACCTCGAAGTTTCATGTTCAAAAAACATTAGATCATGAGAACTCAAAATTTTTGAATTGCGGATATTTTTTTAATCTTCTCAATAACTTTCATTTATTTTTTTAAAGATGAAACAGCATAGCTTTTTTAACTCGCTGCCTCGAATTATGAGATATGAAACCTCGAAGTTTCATGTTAAAAAAACATTAGATCATGAGAACTCAAAATTTTTGAATTGCGGATATTTTTTTAATCTTCTCAATAATTTTTATTTATTTTTTTAAAGATGAAACAGCATAGCTTTTTTAACTCGCTGCCTCGAATAATGAGATATGAAACCTCGAAGTTTCATGTTCAAAAAACATTAGATCATTAGAACTCAAAATTTTTGAATTGCGGCAATATTTTTTATTAGCCAAATAATTTTTATTTATTTTTTTAAAGATGAAACAGCATAGCTTTTTTAACTCGCTGCCTCGAATTATGAGATATGAAACCTCGAAGTTTCATGTTAAAAAAACATTAGATCATGAGAACTCAAAATTTTTGAATTGCGGATATTTTTTTAATCTTCTCAATAATTTTTATTTATTTTTTTAAAGATGAAACAGCATAGCTTTTTTAACTCGCTGCCTCGAATAATGAGATATGAAACCTCGAAGTTTCATGTTAAAAAAACATTAGATCATTAGAACTCAAAATTTTTGAATTGCGGATATTTTTTTAATCTTCTCAATAACTTTCATTTATTTTTTTAAAGATGAAACAGCATAGCTTTTTTAACTCGCTGCCTCGAATTATGAGATATGAAACCTCGAAGTTTCATGTTAAAAAAACATTAGATCATGAGAACTCAAAATTTTTGAATTGCGGATATTTTTTTAATCTTCTCAATAATTTTTATTTATTTTTTTAAAGATGAAACAGCATAGCTTTTTTAACTCGCTGCCTCGAATAATGAGATATGAAACCTCGAAGTTTCATGTTAAAAAAACATTAGATCATTAGAACTCAAAATTTTTGAATTGCGGATATTTTTTTAATCTTCTCAATAACTTTCATTTATTTTTTTAAAGATGAAACAGCATAGCTTTTTTAACTCGCTGCCTCGAATTATGAGATATGAAACCTCGAAGTTTCATGTTAAAAAAACATTAGATCATGAGAACTCAAAATTTTTGAATTGCGGATATTTTTTTAATCTTCTCAATAATTTTTATTTATTTTTTTAAAGATGAAACAGCATAGCTTTTTTAACTCGCTGCCTCGAATAATGAGATATGAAACCTCGAAGTTTCATGTTCAAAAAACATTAGATCATGAGAACTCAAATTTTTGAATTGCGGATATTTTTTTAATCTTCTCAATAACTTTCATTTATTTTTTTAAAGATGAAACAGCATAGCTTTTTTAACTCGCTGCCTCGAATTATGAGATATGAAACCTCGAAGTTTCATGTTAAAAAACATTAGATCATGAGAACTCAAAATTTTTGAATTGCGGATATTTTTTTAATCTTCTCAATAATTTTTATTTATTTTTTTAAAGATGAAACAGCATAGCTTTTTTAACTCGCTGCCTCGAATAATGAGATATGAAACCTCGAAGTTTCATGTTCAAAAAACATTAGATAATGAGAACTCATAATTTTTGAATTGCGGATATTTTTTTAATCTTCTCAATAATTTTTATTTATTTTTTTAAAGATGAAACAGCATAGCTTTTTTAACTCGCTGCCTCGAATGATGAAATATGAAACCTCGAAGTTTCATGTTCAAAAAACATTAGATCATTAGAACTCAAAATTTTTGAATTGCGGATATTTTTTTAATCTTCTCAATAATTTTTATTTATTTTTTAAAGATGAAAAAGCATAGCTTTTTTAACTCGCTGCCTCGAATGATGAGATATGAAACCTCGAAGTTTCATGTTCAAAAAACATTAGATCATGAGAACTCAAAATTTTTGAATTGCGGATATTTTTTTAATCTTCTCAATAATTTTTATTTATTTTTTTAAAGATGAAACAGCATAGCTTTTTTAACTCGCTGCCTCGAATGATGAGATATGAAACCTCGAAGTTTCATGTTCAAAAAACATTAGATCATGAGAACTCAAAATTTTTGAATTGCGGCAATATTTTTTATTAGCCAAATAATTTTTATTTATTTTTTTAAAGATGAAAAAGCATAGCTTTTTTAACTCGCTGCCTCGAATGATGAGATATGAAACCTCGAAGTTTCATGTTCAAAAAACATTAGATCATGAGAACTCAAAATTTTTGAATTGCGGCAATATTTTTTATTAGCCAAATAATTTTTATTTATTTTTTTAAAGATGAAACAGCATAGCTTTTTTAACTCGCTGCCTCGAATGATGAGATATGAAACCTCGAAGTTTCATGTTCAAAAAACATTAGATCATGAGAACTCAAAATTTTTGAATTGCGGCAATATTTTTTATTAGCCAAATAATTTTTATTTATTTTTTTAAAGATGAAACAGCATAGCTTTTTTAACTCGCTGCCTCGAATGATGAGATATGAAACCTCGAAGTTTCATGTTCAAAAAACATTAGATCATGAGAACTCAAAATTTTTGAATTGCGGCAATATTTTTTATTAGCCAAATAATTTTCATTTATTTTTTTAAAGATGAAACAGCATAGCTTTTTTAACTCGCTGCCTCGAATGATGAGATATGAAACCTCGAAGTTTCATGTTCAAAAAACATTAGATCATGAGAACTCAAAATTTTTGAATTGCGGCAATATTTTTTATTAGCCAAATAATTTTTATTTATTTTTTTAAAGATGAAACAGCATAGCTTTTTTAACTCGCTGCCTCGAATGATGAGATATGAAACCTCGAAGTTTCATGTTCAAAAAACATTAGATCATGAGAACTCAAAATTTTTGAATTGCGGATATTTTTTTAATCTTCTCATAATTTTTATTTATTTTTTTAAAGATGAAACAGCATAGCTTTTTTAACTCGCTGCCTCGAATGATGAGATATGAAACCTCGAAGTTTCATGTTCAAAAAACATTAGATCATGAGAACTCAAAATTTTTGAATTGCGGCAATATTTTTATTAGCCAAATAATTTTTATTTATTTTTTTAAAGATGAAAAAGCATAGCTTTTTTAACTCGCTGCCTCGAATGATGAGATATGAAACCTCGAAGTTTCATGTTCAAAAAACATTAGATCATGAGAACTCAAAATTTTTGAATTGCGGCAATATTTTTTATTAGCCAAATAATTTTTATTTATTTTTTTAAAGATGAAACAGCATAGCTTTTTTAACTCGCTGCCTCGAATGATGAGATATGAAACCTCGAAGTTTCATGTTCAAAAAACATTAGATCATGAGAACTCAAAATTTTTGAATTGCGGCAATATTTTTTATTAGCCAAATAATTTTATTTATTTTTTTAAAGATGAAACAGCATAGCTTTTTTAACTCGCTGCCTCGAATGATGAGATATGAAACCTCGAAGTTTCATGTTCAAAAAACATTAGATCATGAGAACTCAAAATTTTTGAATTGCGGCAATATTTTTTATTAGCCAAATAATTTTCATTTATTTTTTTAAAGATGAAACAGCATAGCTTTTTTAACTCGCTGCCTCGAATGATGAGATATGAAACCTCGAAGTTTCATGTTCAAAAAACATTAGATCATGAGAACTCAAAATTTTTGAATTGCGGCAATATTTTTTATTAGCCAAATAATTTTTATTTATTTTTTTAAAGATGAAACAGCATAGCTTTTTTAACTCGCTGCCTCGAATGATGAGATATGAAACCTCGAAGTTTCATGTTCAAAAAACATTAGATCATTAGAACTCAAAATTTTTGAATTGCGGATATTTTTTTAATCTTCTCAATAACTTTCATTTATTTTTTTAAAGATGAAACAGCATAGCTTTTTTAACTCGCTGCCTCGAATGATGAGATATGAAACCTCGAAGTTTCATGTTCAAAAAACATTAGATCATGAGAACTCAAAATTTTGAATTGCGGCAATATTTTTTATTAGCCAAATAATTTTTATTTATTTTTTTAAAGATGAAACAGCATAGCTTTTTTAACTCGCTGCCTCGAATGATGAGATATGAAACCTCGAAGTTTCATGTTCAAAAAACATTAGATCATTAGAACTCAAAATTTTTGAATTGCGGCAATATTTTTTATTAGCCAAATAATTTTCATTTATTTTTTTAAAGATGAAACAGCATAGCTTTTTTAACTCGCTGCCTCGAATGATGAGATATGAAACCTCGAAGTTTCATGTTCAAAAAACATTAGATCATGAGAACTCAAAATTTTTGAATTGCGGCAATATTTTTTATTAGCCAAATAATTTTTATTTATTTTTTTAAAGATGAAACAGCATAGCTTTTTTAACTCGCTGCCTCGAATGATGAGATATGAAACCTCGAAGTTTCATGTTCAAAAAACATTAGATCATGAGAACTCAAAATTTTTGAATTGCGGCAATATTTTTTATTAGCCAAATAATTTTTATTTATTTTTTTAAAGATGAAACAGCATAGCTTTTTTAACTCGCTGCCTCGAATGATGAGATATGAAACCTCGAAGTTTCATGTTCAAAAAACATTAGATCATGAGAACTCAAAATTTTTGAATTGCGGCAATATTTTTTATTAGCCAAATAATTTTCATTTATTTTTTTAAAGATGAAACAGCATAGCTTTTTTAACTCGCTGCCTCGAATGATGAGATATGAAACCTCGAAGTTTCATGTTCAAAAAACATTAGATCATGAGAACTCAAAATTTTTGAATTGCGGCAATATTTTTATTAGCCAAATAATTTTTATTTATTTTTTTAAAGATGAAACAGCATAGCTTTTTTAACTCGCTGCCTCGAATGATGAGATATGAAACCTCGAAGTTTCATGTTCAAAAAACATTAGATCATGAGAACTCAAAATTTTTGAATTGCGGCAATATTTTTTATTAGCCAAATAATTTTCATTTATTTTTTTAAAGATGAAACAGCATAGCTTTTTTAACTCGCTGCCTCGAATGATGAGATATGAAACCTCGAAGTTTCATGTTCAAAAAACATTAGATCATGAGAACTCAAAATTTTTGAATTGCGGCAATATTTTTTATTAGCCAAATAATTTTTATTTATTTTTTTAAAGATGAAACAGCATAGCTTTTTTAACTCGCTGCCTCGAATGATGAGATATGAAACCTCGAAGTTTCATGTTCAAAAAACATTAGATCATGAGAACTCAAAATTTTTGAATTGCGGCAATATTTTTTATTAGCCAAATAATTTTTATTTATTTTTTTAAAGATGAAACAGCATAGCTTTTTTAACTCGCTGCCTCGAATGATGAGATATGAAACCTCGAAGTTTCATGTTCAAAAAACATTAGATCATGAGAACTCAAAATTTTTGAATTGCGGCAATATTTTTTATTAGCCAAATAATTTTCATTTATTTTTTTAAAGATGAAACAGCATAGCTTTTTTAACTCGCTGCCTCGAATGATGAGATATGAAACCTCGAAGTTTCATGTTCAAAAAACATTAGATCATGAGAACTCAAAATTTTTGAATTGCGGCAATATTTTTTATTAGCTAAATAATTTTCATTTATTTTTTTAAAGATGAAACAGCATAGCTTTTTTAACTCGCTGCCTCGAATGATGAGATATGAAACCTCGAAGTTTCATGTTCAAAAAACATTAGATCATGAGAACTCAAAATTTTGAATTGCGGCAATATTTTTTATTAGCCAAATAATTTTCATTTATTTTTTTAAAGATGAAACAGCATAGCTTTTTTAACTCGCTGCCTCGAATGATGAGATATGAAACCTCGAAGTTTCATGTTCAAAAAACATTAGATCATTAGAACTCAAAATTTTTGAATTGCGGCAATATTTTTTATTAGCCAAATAATTTTCATTTATTTTTTTAAAGATGAAACAGCATAGCTTTTTTAACTCGCTGCCTCGAATGATGAGATATGAAACCTCGAAGTTTCATGTTCAAAAAACATTAGATCATGAGAACTCAAAATTTTTGAATTGCGGCAATATTTTTTATTAGCCAAATAGGTTTTATTTATTTTTTTAAAGATGAAACAGCATAGCTTTTTTAACTCGCTGCCTCGAATGATGAGATATGAAACCTCGAAGTTTCATGTTCAAAAAACATTAGATCATTAGAACTCAAAATTTTTGAATTGCGGCAATATTTTTTATTAGCCAAATAATTTTCATTTATTTTTTTAAAGATGAAACAGCATAGCTTTTTTAACTCGCTGCCTCGAATGATGAGATATGAAACCTCGAAGTTTCATGTTCAAAAAACATTAGATCATGAGAACTCAAAATTTTTGAATTGCGGCAATATTTTTTATTAGCCAAATAATTTTTATTTATTTTTTTAAAGATGAAACAGCATAGCTTTTTTAACTCGCTGCCTCGAATGATGAGATATGAAACCTCGAAGTTTCATGTTCAAAAAACATTAGATCATTAGAACTCAAAATTTTTGAATTGCGGATATTTTTTTAATCTTCTCAATAACTTTCATTTATTTTTTTAAAGATGAAACAGCATAGCTTTTTTAACTCGCTGCCTCGAATGATGAGATATGAAACCTCGAAGTTTCATGTTCAAAAAACATTAGATCATGAGAACTCAAAATTTTTGAATTGCGGCAATATTTTTTATTAGCCAAATAATTTTTATTTATTTTTTTAAAGATGAAACAGCATAGCTTTTTTAACTCGCTGCCTCGAATGATGAGATATGAAACCTCGAAGTTTCATGTTCAAAAAACATTAGATCATGAGAACTCAAAATTTTTGAATTGCGGCAATATTTTTTATTAGCCAAATAATTTTCATTTATTTTTTTAAAGATGAAACAGCATAGCTTTTTTAACTCGCTGCCTCGAATGATGAGATATGAAACCTCGAAGTTTCATGTTCAAAAAACATTAGATCATGAGAACTCAAAATTTTTGAATTGCGGCAATATTTTTTATTAGCCAAATAATTTTCATTTATTTTTTTAAAGATGAAACAGCATAGCTTTTTTAACTCGCTGCCTCGAATGATGAGATATGAAACCTCGAAGTTTCATGTTCAAAAACATTAGATCATGAGAACTCAAAATTTTTGAATTGCGGCAATATTTTTTATTAGCCAAATAATTTTCATTTATTTTTTAAAGATGAAACAGCATAGCTTTTTTAACTCGCTGCCTCGAATGATGAGATATGAAACCTCGAAGTTTCATGTTCAAAAAACATTAGATCATTAGAACTCAAAATTTTTGAATTGCGGATATTTTTTTAATCTTCTCAATAACTTTCATTTATTTTTTTAAAGATGAAACAGCATAGCTTTTTTAACTCGCTGCCTCGAATGATGAGATATGAAACCTCGAAGTTTCATGTTCAAAAAACATTAGATCATGAGAACTCAAAATTTTTGAATTGCGGCAATATTTTTTATTAGCCAAATAATTTTTATTTATTTTTTTAAAGATGAAACAGCATAGCTTTTTTAACTCGCTGCCTCGAATGATGAGATATGAAACCTCGAAGTTTCATGTTCAAAAAACATTAGATCATTAGAACTCAAAATTTTTGAATTGCGGATATTTTTTTAATCTTCTCTAAATAACTTTCATTTATTTTTTTAAAGATGAAACAGCATAGCTTTTTTAACTCGCTGCCTCGAATGATGAGATATGAAACCTCGAAGTTTCATGTTCAAAAAACATTAGATCATGAGAACTCAAAATTTTTGAATTGCGGCAATATTTTTTATTAGCCAAATAATTTTTATTTATTTTTTTAAAGATGAAACAGCATAGCTTTTTTAACTCGCTGCCTCGAATGATGAGATATGAAACCTCGAAGTTTCATGTTCAAAAAACATTAGATCATGAGAACTCAAAATTTTTGAATTGCGGCAATATTTTTTATTAGCCAAATAATTTTCATTTATTTTTTTAAAGATGAAACAGCATAGCTTTTTTAACTCGCTGCCTCGAATGATGAGATATGAAACCTCGAAGTTTTCATGTTCAAAAAACATTAGATCATGAGAACTCAAAATTTTTGAATTGCGGCAATATTTTTTATTAGCCAAATAATTTTTATTTATTTTTTTAAAGATGAAACAGCATAGCTTTTTTAACTCGCTGCCTCGAATGATGAGATATGAAACCTCGAAGTTTCATGTTCAAAAAACATTAGATCATTAGAACTCAAAATTTTGAATTGCGGATATTTTTTTAATCTTCTCAATAACTTTCATTTATTTTTTTAAAGATGAAACAGCATAGCTTTTTTAACTCGCTGCCTCGAATGATGAGATATGAAACCTCGAAGTTTCATGTTCAAAAAACATTAGATCATGAGAACTCAAAATTTTTGAATTGCGGCAATATTTTTTATTAGCCAAATAATTTTTATTTATTTTTTTTAAAGATGAAACAGCATAGCTTTTTTAACTCGCTGCCTCGAATGATGAGATATGAAACCTCGAAGTTTCATGTTCAAAAAACATTAGATCATGAGAACTCAAAATTTTTGAATTGCGGCAATATTTTTTATTAGCCAAATAATTTTCATTTATTTTTTTAAAGATGAAACAGCATAGCTTTTTTAACTCGCTGCCTCGAATGATGAGATATGAAACCTCGAAGTTTCATGTTCAAAAAACATTAGATCATGAGAACTCAAAATTTTTGAATTGCGGCAATATTTTTATTAGCCAAATAATTTTCATTTATTTTTTTAAAGATGAAACAGCATAGCTTTTTTAACTCGCTGCCTCGATTGATGAGATATGAAAACCTCGAAGTTTCATGTTCAAAAAACATTAGATCATGAGAACTCAAAATTTTTGAATTGCGGCAATATTTTATTATTAGCCAAATAATTTTCATTTATTTTTTTAAAGATGAAACAGCATAGCTTTTTTAAACTCGCTGCCTCGAATGATGAGATATGAAACCTCGAAGTTTCATGTTCAAAAAACATTAGATCATTAGAACTCAAAATTTTTGAATTGCGGATATTTTTTTAATCTTCTCAATAACTTTCATTTATTTTTTTAAAGATGAAACAGCATAGCTTTTTTAACTCGCTGCCTCGAATGATGAGATATGAAACCTCGAAGTTTCATGTTCAAAATACATTAGATCATGAGAACTCAAAATTTTTGAATTGCGGCAATATTTTTTATTAGCCAAATAATTTTTATTTATTTTTTTAAAGATGAAACAGCATAGCTTTTTTAACTCGCTGCCTCGAATGATGAGATATGAAACCTCGAAGTTTCATGTTCAAAAAACATTAGATCATTAGAACTCAAAATTTTTGAATTGCGGATATTTTTTTAATCTTCTCAATAACTTTCATTTATTTTTTAAAAGATGAAACAGCATAGCTTTTTTAACTCGCTGCCTCGAATGATGAGATATGAAACCTCGAAGTTTCATGTTCAAAAAACATTAGATCATGAGAACTCAAAATTTTTGAATTGCGGCAATATTTTTTATTAGCCAAATAATTTTTATTTATTTTTTTAAAAGATGAAACAGCATAGCTTTTTTAACTCGCTGCCTCGAATGATGAGATATGAAACCTCGAAGTTTCATGTTCAAAAAACATTAGATCATGAGAACTCAAAATTTTTGAATTGCGGCAATATTTTTTATTATCCAAATAATTTCATTTATTTTTTTAAAGATGAAACAGCATAGCTTTTTTAACTCGCTGCCTCGAATGATGAGATATGAAACCTCGAAGTTTCATGTTCAAAAAACATTAGATCATGAGAACTCAAAATTTTTGAATTGCGGCAATATTTTTTATTAGCCAATTAATTTTTCATTTATTTTTTTAAAGATGAAAACAGCATAGCTTTTTTAACTCGCTGCCTCGAATGATGAGATATGAAACCTCGAAGTTTCATGTTCAAAAAACATTAGATCATAGAACTCAAAATTTTTGAATTGCGGATATTTTTTATTCTTCTCAATAACTTTCATTTATTTTTTTAAAGATGAAACAGCATAGCTTTTTTAACTCGCTGCCTCGAATGATGAGATATGAAACCTCGAAGTTTCATGTTCAAAAAACATTAGATCATGAGAACTCATAATTTTTGAATTGCGGCAATATTTTTTATTAGCCAAATAATTTTTATTTATTTTTTTTATAGATGAAACAGCATAGCTTTTTTAACTCGCTGCCTCGAATGATGAGATAATGAAACCTCGAAGTTTCATGTTCAAAAAACATTAGATCATGAGAACTCAAAATTTTTGAATTGCGGCAATATTTTTTATTAGCCAAATAATTTTTATTTATTTTTTTAAAGATGAAACAGCATAGCTTTTTTAACTCGCTGCCTCGAATGATGAGATATGAAACCTCGAAGTTTCATGTTCAAAAAACATTAGATCATTAGAACTCAAAATTTTTGAATTGCGGCAATATTTTTTATTAGCCATATAATTTTCATTTATTTATTTAAAGATGAAACAGCATAGCTTTTTTAACTCGCTGCCTCGAATTATGAGATATGAAACCTCGAAGTTTCATGTTCAAAAAACATTAGATCATGAGAACTCAAAATTTTTGAATTGCGGCAATATTTTTTATTAGCCAAATAATTTTTATTTATTTTTTTAAAGATGAAACAGCATAGCTTTTTTAACTCGCTGCCTCGAATGATGAGATATGAAACCTCGAAGTTTCATGTTCAAAAAACATTAGATCATTAGAACTCAAAATTTTTGAATTGCGGCAATATTTTTTATTAGCCAAATAATTTTCATTTATTTTTTTAAAGATGAAACAGCATAGCTTTTTTAACTCGCTGCCTCGAATTATGAGATATGAAACCTCGAAGTTTCATGTTCAAAAAACATTAGATCATGAGAACTCAAAATTTTTGAATTGCGGCAATATTTTTTATTAGCCAAATAATTTTTATTTATTTTTTTAAAGATGAAACAGCATAGCTTTTTTAACTCGCTGCCTCGAATGATGAG
>JAJQJQ010000565.1:0-20868 GCA_028622995.1 Panagrolaimus kolymaensis
AACCAAAAAAACCCATATAATTTATATTATAGCTGAATTAGGAAAACACAAATGAACATTACAGTATCTTAAAACCCATCGAAGTGTATTTAGAAAAAAGATTTTGCGTATTGACATTAGTGGAAAATAATATGTTTGTATTTAATCGGTTAAATTATGATAGTGATTAAATTAATGCTACGATGTTGCAATAAAAATATAAGCGACAATTTCTCGTCGCTTAGTTTCGATCACTTTCTTGATTTTTTTAGATTCTTTGTAATTTGACAATAAACTTTAAATTAACTTCTATTTTTAAAGCTTACTTGAAATTTACTTTGATTTTTTTGAACTTCAGTAAAAAAAATTCTTCGTAAAAAGTCTAAGAGAAATATTTTTTGCAATCTTAACTTTTGTAACAAAAAACTAATTTTTAAGAGCCTTGCAAAATGCAACAACACCAAATCCTATTAAAACTTATTCAAAAAAAAAAGTTTAAGGAAACTAAAATTTCATTTAATAAAATTACGTAATAGCTACAAATTATAGCTGAGTGAGAAAATAGAAATAAATTTTATTAATAAAAAACTCTAAAATTTTTTTACGATTTGATTAAAGCACATAATTTTTTTTGCGTAATATACGACGTGCAAGTAATTTATGTCAACTAAACATCAGACAAAAACTTGTAGTTTTAAATAAATAAAATTATTAACCCAAAAATAAGTGTAAGCTTGTTTATCTGTTTTTTAAAAAGTTTTGTAGCGTAGTGCTCGTATTTTTGCATATGCGGCTATTACGCCTGAAAAAAAGAGCACATGAAACAATCTTTATTTTTTTAAAGGAGTAAAACATATTTTCACCATTTAACATCAAAAAACATTTCTTTTAATCGTTTTGCATTTGCGTAAAACATACTTTTGATATATATATATTATTATCATTATTTAAAAGTCAGCTATAGCTTGCCCAAAAATTCATGACAAAATAATAAAAAGTAAAACTTGAGAGTAAAAAACTATAATTATGTCTTTACTTTCTATTTTACTTAAAAAGAAGTAAATATAATTAAAGCATAATCAAAAAAATAGTCTGAATGGTTTTGTTTACAATAAATATTTTGAGACATAAAGAAATTTTTTCGTAAAATGCAGTGCTTTCGTATTTTATCGTTATTAATTTTTACAGATTTTGCAGCAATTGTTTTTCTAAAGAGAGTTGAATTTACTTCAAATAAAAATAAATACCAAAAAACGGATCTGGTTTTTTAAAGCCAGCTTATTTCCTTCTTGATGACTTTCTTCAACTTGGAAGTTTTTTGTTTGATAATTTCTTTGATATTTTTGATTTATGTAAATTTTCGAGCCACATTTTTCTAATAAGCTTTTGAGATATGAAAAATTCTCCATTTTGAACCCGAGGGTTACAAACAATTTTTGTTTGTTTGTAAATAAATATAATATTTCAACATTTTAAGCCAAATAATGCAACAAAAATTACTGACAATGTGATGTGGGGTTTGTTTAGGCTATAAAATTACAAAATAAAAATAGGCTAGGATGAGATAAGCTGCTTTTGATTATTGTTTTTTTTCATAAAGAACTCAGATTAAGAAAAAAAAACTCAACTTATAAAAACATATTTGAACTAGGATGAAACCCGATAGTGACCGATAAAGCAGCTTTTTTCCCTGCCAAATTTAGAGATGAATGTTAAGCTTTCTTGGGGGAAAAACTTAAAATAAAAAATAAAAAACAAAAAAGATATTAAATAGAGTGCCTTTAAGCTTTAATTCCAACCGAACATATTGTTACTATGTATGAGATTAAAAAGTACGTATTTTCAAACAAGATATGGCAGCCGCTTTTTTGTTTACTGAAAAACTTTTTTTGTAATTTACCAAGCAAAAACAAAGGTATAGTATGAAGTGTTATTTGTCATATAAATGATTGATGGTAGGGGTTCAAATAATTGTTAGCATTGGGATTTAGAATAAATAGGTCATGAATCACACTGTTTACAAATTCATTACCCGATTCATTCTCATTTGAATGAACTGGCCAGTCTCGCCTTTTCATTGGAGCATTTATTATTTTTTTCAAGACTCCAATGGACCACTTTTGTCATTTTACTCTTTATAGAAGCTTTCTTCCTTTTTTAAATTTTATTTCTCTATTACTATTATTTTATTTAAAGTAATTTTTTAATTAATTATTTCTTAGAAGGATTAGATTAATTTCCGACAATTAGCTTATTATCAAAGTACATACTCATTTTTTATATTAAAGATCGTCATGATAGTCCTTTTATGAATCACATAATTTGATTAGCAAATATTTTTTTGACTTCCTAAAATTAAAGATGTTTTAGAAAGTAGCTTCACATAAAACAAGAAAGATCAATTAATCGCGCAACTAAAGTTTTAAGTTTATTTTGAATAAAAGCGCCTCTTTTAAAACATAAATTTAATATAAGTAAAAAGTTGAATGTAGTCCTTCTTAGTCAATTAAATATTCTTTTTTTAATTACGAAAAAAACTGTAAACTTACCATATTTTTTAGAAAAATTACATGACAAAAATAGTGAACCGAAAAAATGAATGTTACAAAACAAAAAAGCTCCGCATCAGAACTTTCACTTTTCAACACGAAATTGAAATTATCAGATTTACGTTGCGAAGTAATTTTGACGCTGAAGATAGCGACAGCATGTATATTTTGCAAAAATAGAATTTGACTCATTACTTGGATTTAATTTTCTTTAAGTCAAAACACACACGTACGTAATTTTTGAGGGAAAGAGTTGTTATGCATGTAGCAAACAAAAGTTACGTATATAAAAATGATTTGCAGAACGACGTAAGAGCAGTGTGTATGTTTAAAAGAAACGCGGAGGTTTTAACAAAAATATTTACATTGGTTTTGGAGGGGCCATGATTGCATTTAAAATAGTTAACTTTTGACGATGGAATTTGAGCTATTTTTAATGTGCTGATGTCATCGACTACCTCCTTTTGAGTTTTGTATATAAATAAGTTCATTTTCTTTTAACTTAAACTATTCTAAGATCATATGTGTCTTCATAAAAGAGCTGCTTTCTTCATTATTAAATTTCTTTCACTTACAATTTATAAGCAACGACGCAAGCTTTTGTTAAAAAAATAAACAAAAGTTTTTTTGTCAAATTTTTTTAGACAAATTTTTTGTCAGATTTTTTTCTTCTTCAAAGAACGTATTGTTTCCTTACTTCTTTTTTCGTGACAACAAAGCAAAGGTTTAAAAGACAATGTAAGTTTTTTTACCCGATCTTTTTTGTCAGTTGTAGGTATTTGTTTTAACTATTGACATTGCACATCTATTTTGTAATTTTCTTTTTTTTTTACTTTTAGTAAATACATACATATCTAACATTTGATTTTTTTGTCTTTCTTTTTCATTGTGGAATAAACTTTTTGTTGAGGCTTCTTTTTAACGTGAAAATATAGAATCAAATTTTATTATTGAATTTTACAAATGAAATTATTTTTTATCTTGTTTGAAAACACCAACACATTTTTAATGTCCCCCATTTTATGTAATACATGTTTTATTTTAATCCACTTTGTATTCTTACAGTAATTAACTTTGTTTCATATACATTATTTTGAATGCAAAAGCTGCTTTTCTTTCGTCGAAGGTGATGATACGGTAATCGCAATGTTGCAATTTGATCTCTTTTTATATAAAGGCGGAGTCTCCTTCATCCTTTTTATGGATATTATATTTATAGCCAAATTTTTGTCTCATTTTTTCATTATATATTTTTATTCATTGCTGCCCTTCCGACACACCTTTTTTATCCACGCTTCAAATCGTGTTTATTTAAGACCGCTTTTTTGATTTTATTTATAAAAACAATTATGCCTTTTGTAACAAAAATAATTTTTTTCTTTTTCAGACTAAAACAAAATTGTGTGGTTTTGAACCCAAATAAATTTTTTGTGGTACATAAAAAAATCCGCCTTTTTACCTTTTTTTTCAACGTTTCTTCTTGATTTTGTGCCTCTGTGTATTTTTTATTTCTGCCTTTAACATTTTCTATTCTCCGCCCAGCCTTTTCATCACATAAAAAATATATTTTTTGTGTGTGAAAGTGAGTCCATGTTCCCGTCTTTACCGGAGGAAAAGAACACAGACATCCTAGAAGCATCATCAAACGAATCAGTTTCAATACTGTTTCCTCTTCAAATTTGACATCCTCAAGTTCAACTTCTTCATTTAATTCATCATTTGAGAGATTACGTGCTGGACCATCATCATCTTCAATGTCCATTATGAATTATGCAAGCCCGATTATTCCCATGTCAACATCATATCCATATGCTCCATTGATACCTCCTCCTCATCAATCGGCTTTTCAACCTGTGTTTTCAACAACGCCATTCGGATTTAATCCAATTAAAACGGAATATCACCACCAACAATGATGCCATCAACAACAAACCCATCATCACTATTTCAATTTCCTCTCAATCCTTCTTTGTTATTATCAATGAATAAACAGCTCTCCGATTATCAAACCCTTCAACATCTCCTTCAACAACAGCAACAAAGAAAGTTACAATATGCTTCCCCGGTGTTTCCACAAATGATGCATGCCAAAACCGAAGTTATATCACCTCCAGTTCCATTATCACAACCATTACCAATTGCAAGCTCACCATTTACTTCCATCATCCATCAACCTCAAATTTCCAACAACCTAATGTAATTGAAAAAGAAATAACTCGTAAATCAAAATTTGCAGAAAAATCATTAAAACTTCGACGCCAATCATTCCCGAAAGATTGTTGCACCCTTTATGAACCTGAATTAGATGGAAATGATCCACTCACAACAGCTTCGGATGCAGTGATTACAGAAAAAAGTCGAATGTTAATTGTTTCTGCTGCAACTTTAACAAAACTTTATGGTTCACGGCATTGTCGAACATCAGCTGCAAATTCACCCGTTGTTGAAGGAAATATTCGAAAAGGTGATATTAAATGTGTGGTATGCCAAGATAAACAAGCCACTGGTCGACATTATGGTGTTATATCGTGAGTTTACTTTCATAATGTTTAAGAAATAACTAAAATATTTGCCAATTTTAAACTTTGATAAGCAAGAAAATATTTATCAAATGCCCCTATAATCTCTATTTAAGATTATAAGATCGGTATGCAAGACTATTAACTCACATTCTTTTCCACCTAATACGAAGAAAAAAAAGTAAAAATATTTTGGGATAAGTAAAAAAAAGCTATAATGGGAGCAAAAAATACGGTAATAATGAAAAACTATAGTAAGAAAAAGTAGGATATTTTTTTCGCAAAGTTTTTAAACTCCGAAATAACATTTTCCAACGTTTCTTTCATATTTTATTTTCTGCCGCGTATAAAAAAATCAAGACAGTTAAACTATCTTCTTCTTCCAACCTAAAAAAAGAAAAGAAACACCCGTGATTAAAATCAAAAAAATATCTTTTTGGTCTGTATGCACTTTGAACAACAAAACTTGTGAGCGCCTCTCCATTGTGTCTTTGAACGCAAGTTCGTGAGTCTAAAAAAATTGCGAAAAATGGAAAATAATTTTGGCAAAATCAATTAAAAAAGGCATTTATTTTTTGACAATGTTTTTTAAAAATCAAAAAAACTACAAATATTTTGTTTAATTATTTCTTCAGTTTTATCATTATATTATAGTACCATAAATTTATTTTTTAGTTGCTTTGGTTGTAAATCCTTTTGGAGACGCAGCATTGGCATAACAGGAAATACAGATGTAAATTCAATGGTGATTGTCCCATTCGACGACTTTATCGTAATATTTGCCGAGCATGTAGATTAAGAAAATGTTTTATGGTTGGCATGAATCCACATGGCAAGTTTTGTTTTGTTTTGCTTCTTTTTTTCTTGAACTTTAATTTCGTGCAAAAGTTTTATTTTCTCCTCATTTTAACGTAAATGTGTGTGTAAGTAAGCCTTTTGAAATTGAGTTTTTGAAGTTAAAAATTTTAAGTAAGTACTTTATCAAAAAGGTGGAGAAAACAAGCTTCTTTTTTTTTTGCGGCGACGCTTTTTTGCTTTCATTGTTTGCAATTTACTTTTAAAAAAACCCAAAGAATAAAAGAGATTTATTTTTTTGCTTTTGCAATAATGTTCCTTTATTATTTTTATTTTTTAACAAAACATGAACGCTCAAATTACTGTTTATTATGTATGTTTATTTATTTTAAGATCACAAGATTTTGTCAAAATTTATTTTCTGTTTTTCTTTTCTTCAAAAATTACAAGGTTGAATCGCAATCTTTAAAAAATAAAGGGAGCAGCATTTTAATGTTAAAGCTTTTTACAAACTTTGCTCAGCAGTCAAGAACTTTTAATTTTAAAAAACGAATCTCTAAAACATGTATGTATCTTTATAAATCCAAAAACAACAATACTCTTTTAAAAACGTCATTTGATCATTTGAACTCAAAATTGAATAGGAAAAAAAGAGCAAACTTTTGTATTTACACCTCTCTTCTCACCTTAAAAGAAAGAGAGAGAGCAATTCTTTTTTTTAATTTTAGACTATTTATTCTTTAAAAATGATGGAGGTGTCTACTCACAGCCATGCATAAGAGAGGGGTATTCCATCGAGAAAGAGAAGAAGAAAAACGTTTGCCTAACTTAAAAAAATACTCTAAACGATATTGCTTTTTTTAAACGAATAAATCATGCACATAGACGAAAAAAAGCCTAAAAAGTTTAAAAAAAGGTGCTGGGGAACGAGATCAAAATGATTCTGGAATATATATTGGAGAATTCATTGAATTATCTCGGCCTTGGAGGAAGAAGATGGGAGTGAAACGACGAGGGAAGAAAGCATTGAGTGATTGAAAAATAAAAATAAATAAAAGCATTGATTTCTTTACATTTTTTTCTTGCAAAATTTTGTCGTCTTTTTTTTAACACTTGTAATTTTGTTTTAGCTGTTCAATCCGAGCGTGAAAGCGGTAAAATGTTAACTGAAGCACCGACATCGGAAAAAAGCGATGAAGAATTTGATTTATCTCGAGCCGCCTCGGTTTCATCCTTTTCTGCGCCCATTTTAGGTGCTTCGTCGTCTTCAAATCGAGTTACTCAAACCGATGGATTATTAGTAATGAAGCCATTCATTGTGATGAAGATTCTCTAAAGTAAGCACATATGCTTTTAACTTTTCTAATAATTTCATAAAAACAAATTTGTTTTAGAAAAGGTCAAGTCTTGGTTGCAATTCATCAAGCAGTTTGCAGTCGATTAGATGATTGTGCCATTGCGCATCCATCTCGAACACCTTCTTCCATTAACGCATTATCTCCCGCATCCACTAATCTTCTAAATTCTTCCCATATTGAGATAATCGGTGGACCTGGTATGTTCTCAATGTGAATAATTTTCATTTTATAATTTTATTAAAATTTAGGACCATCTACTCCATCAAAATTAGGCAAACCATTTGAAAATGTTTTATTTTCTGAAGCATTTTATAATCCATCATTAATTTTTTCAAGAACTCCTGTAATAATTTTAATTTTTTAAAGCTTTAAAATAATAATTTTACTTTAGTTAACCCCAGTTGGAGTTCGACGCGCATGTTGAAAGACAATTGGATGATTGGAGGCGGTGTTTTGTATTATATTCTGATTGGTTGCTTCAATTAGCTGAATTTCGACAATTATCAAAAGATGATCAAGTATGATTCTTTTTTATGTTTTCAACAAAAATTTATTTATAAACTTATTATTTTTTGATCATCATTAAATGATCATTTTTCTTTACTTTTCTTTGTGCCCAATGCTGTCTCTCTATCTGAGACCGGTTTTCCCGTTTTTCTTAACAAACATTAAAAGTTAGCGACTACTGTTGCTTCATTTTTTTCTCTACAGTATGGCTATACTGTGGTCAAAGTGTAGTAATAATTATTGGCTTTTAAAAATTGATAAAATGAAAGGATGAATATTTATTAATAAATTGCATTTTAGTTAATCGTTGCAAAACATCGCTTTGCTGCATTCCATTGGTGGATTTGTGGTTTATGGACTTTGGAAGCGCAAAAGGATGGAATTTGTTATTCTAATGGCTCTTATTTTCCACGAAATGAAAGCGAACAATGTGTCCCTGATTCACAGTAAGCTATTATATTCGTAGTCAGAAAATTTAATAAATTGGATTTTAGTAATGTTGCGGAAAAATTATTTACACATTTCGTTGAACCTTTGAAGGATATTGGTCTTCAAAGTGCATCAGGATTGAGTGATGTTGAGCGTTGCGGACTTTTTGTTATTGCCCTATTTAATGATGGTAAGTTAGTTGTTACTAAATATTGTAGGAATATTTCTTTCGTCATATGATATATATTTGTTTCAAAACTTAAAAAACTTAATTATTTTAGATTTGCCAATATCTCCAAAAGGCCGAGAACAAATTCGAAAATCTCAAGAAAAATTTACTCGAGTAATTTTTAATTCAGCTGTCTCAGAAACTATCAAATCTCTCGGCGTTCCCGTTGATAATCCATTCGTTTATCAACGAATTCATTCAATGGCAGCTGTAAAATTATCCAAAATTTCCATGCTTGCTGGAATGCTTACAGTAAATTTTATTTTAATCTATTCCCTAGTTAAAAATAATATGTAAAAATTTGCAGAGTCAATCAACAGCAACAAGTCATGGAATCTTATCAGATATTTTGCATGTTGTTAATTGGGATTTTCCAACATCTGCTGCCTAAAAATAGTATCTCTATTTAAAATAACTCTTTCATCTTTGGAACGATGGATGGAGTTTAGCGCTGCTATGGCAATTTCAGTAAAATCGCAATTTCTCTTTTGTATTTTTGTTGCTTCTTTTATTTATTATTATTTTTATATACCTCTCTCACTTTTAAATTTAAGATTATAACAAAGCTATTTTACTTTTTTAAACTTCTAAATTATTATTCGTTTATATCAATATTTTTCATATCAATTTAGGCTTTAGCATACCTCTATTTCCCGCTTATTCGTAAAAAAAACCCGGTCTTCAAAATCCATATCTCCAGTCTAATTTTTTAAAAATCAATATATCGGTCGTTTCAACGACAACCTCACCTTTTTAATACCCTTTTTTCAACTTTGTGCCTTTCGAATTTTTGCCTTCCTTCATCTTTTTATTTGATGTCGCTGCTTTCAAGGTAATAAAAAACTCATCGAATTTATCAAGGATGATTGTTGTTTATCGTATTTTTCCCCCATTTTTTGATCTCAAAAATCATTTTTGTTGTAGCTTTTTTCTTTTTAAACTTTGTAATAATAAACCATTTTGTATTTTTTGTTGCCTTATCTATTATTTATTAATAAAAAACTATTTAAATAAAAAATAATATTGTATTTGAACTTGATTGTGTTTTTCTTTATTGGGTAACAAAACTGAATTGCGTGCGCCGAAGAAAATGATGCTGATCTTTGCTTCAACACAAAGTTAACAAATTCTTTTTTCTCTCTCTCTCTTCATTCTTTTTTTTTCTTTATTCCCCCATCATCATCGAGTATTCCCCATATTTCGGTGACAATATTTAGTTATTTTACAACACAAAAAGAAAAAAAAATGTGCAAGAAAAAAATATTTGTGCGGGTAATAACTTTTCCACCCGCCTGTCACTTTTAAAATATCTACACCCTCGCAAATTTAATTGATTCATGTTTATCAATTCGGTTGGTTTTATTTTATATTTGATCAAATCATGACATTTTCTTCATTCAATCTATCATTAAATGATACTGAGAAATCAAATGTTGGGGGGAAAAGGTAGTTAAACTTCCGTAGTCGATTTGTTTTACTCTTTTGCTCAAGGCAAGATCAAAATGAAAGGAGATTATTTCATCAATGAAAATGAAAAGAAGAGAATAAGGGAAAAAAGAGAAACAGTAAAATTGCTAATGATTATGAAAATATAAGCTAAACTGTTGCAAGTTAAAAAGCATTCAGTGAATATCGTTATGAAAATAATAAAAGAATCAAACAAAAATAAAATTTACGACTTTTAAAGTTATCTATTTAATAATCCAAAACCACTAAATTTATTTCCGTGGTTCTGTGAAGAAGCAAAGCAAAGTTTTGAAAATTAGAAACCTTCATTTCGATGTGTTATTGTCCTAATGTTTTGGATATGGTTTTAATATGTTAAAAGGTTTCAATCAGGAATATAATTAAAAAATAACACACACATCATCATGTCACACATTATTATTGTTGTGAAAAAATGAACCATTAAAGCCTGAAGACTTATTTATCTTCCAAAGCTTAGTTTTAATAACTTTGTAAAATAAAATAATAGAGGATCAAATTCTTTGTTATTTTTTTGTACAAAAATGTGTTCACTAGCGACACCTATGTAAATTTAGCTTAAGGATGTTTGTTTATTTTTGCCAAAACTCAACAAACTACGAAAACTGTCTAAATAAAGAAGGTGCATAAAAAGAACTAATTATTAGCATTCTTTAAAAACGAGAGTAAAATAAAAACCCATACAGATTTTTCGCAAGAAATTTTATTTCAGAAATAAACAAAAATTGCCAAACTACAAAAATAAACAAACAAAAGGAAGATGCAAAATAATCAAAATAGGCAATAACGGACAACAAAATAAAATCAAAAACAACCATAAAAACCATAGAGTTTTAAAAAAATTTAACCCAAAATTAAATCGCAGCAAAGATGACGAAGAGAAGTTCTATTTAGGATTGCGATAATGAATAAATTTACAGCGAGAACCATGAGGGCATTGACCTTTTTCAGAAAAAGTTCGACATAAAACAGTTTTGTAATTGGATTTTGCCTAAAAATATAACTTTCATTGTAATAAATGATAAAAACAAGAATATGTAAAACTTACTTGAGCCGGGAGGCGAAGTTCCTGATCACCATGAGCATATTTACAAGCTTTGCCATAATTACATGTTTTTGAAGCCTTCCATTGATGACAAAGAGCAGTCTTGAAACTATCACCGAATACACGATTATTGATTGAACCATTAAATGGTGCTGGATGTGATCGGGGAACATTGAACGAATTTTGTTGAAATCGAGAAGTATTGAAAGAAGCTTGATGAGGTCGAGAAGCGCTGAACGAACTTTCATGAGGTCGACTTGAGTTGAAACTTTCACGTTCATTACCAATTGGTCCAGGACGATTAACACTCTGCAAAATACTTCCAATAAATAAGACAAAATAAAAAAAATGCAACATACAGCAGCAGCAGCATAGGTGGTAATATTCGATGGAATGGGTAACTTCGGAATGCTATAGTTCAATGGATCATAGCTAGATGCCTAAATATTGTATTCATCATTTATTGTTTATAACCAACATAAAACTTACAGGAGCTCTGATTGGTGTTAATAGCGGTGAATCAGGAAGACGATGTACAGGAGTTTCAGGTACACGAAAAGCATTGTTTGAATTATTGAAAAAACTATAATGGAGTTGACTTGAATTGAATCCTCCACATTCATCATCATCCAAAGAAAGTTGACGGCTCTATAAACATCATTTCAATGAATCAATGTATTAAAAGAAACATACAGATCCAAAGTTGTTGCTGCTCCATGGTAGAATTTCTGAAGAATCAGGAAATCTTGGAACTTGATTACGTCTGGAAGAAGCCAAAGGAGTTGTATTTCGACTCTGAAAATTCATTTAATTATTACACGGAACAAAAATATTATAAAGTTACTAACAGCGTCAAGTATTGGGCTTAATGAAAATCCAGGAGGATGTCCAAGATAAGTACCATTTGAAGTTCCTGAAGTCAAATGTGAAGAAGATAATGGAGTAAAGGAGCGACTCTAAAAAGCATACAAAATTAATAATAACAATAAAGAAAGAAATAAAACTTGCAAATTCAAAACCAGGTGGTGGAGAAGAAATTCTTCTTCCAATAACAGGATGTAAACTTGAAATCTATAAAGATGAGTTAGATTAGTAATGCAAATATAAAGAACATAACGTACTGGAGGAACACCGTCAGGCGAGAGTGGTGGTGAATATTCAAGTTCTTCATAAAGTCTTTGACGATCTTCAGCAATTTGTCGAGGATCAAAGTTAGGATTACGTGGTTCTATTTCAAAAGGAATTCCATTGACGTCTCGAAAATGATTAAACTCGCTTTCATTTCGTTCACGTTCTTCTTGTCGTCGAGCTTCCATTCTAGCTGCTTCCGCTTCAATTTGCTGTTGATAAATATCTACAGATTCGTCGAATGTAACACGTTTCTTTGATTGCTCAAATTTATTTTTTCTTGGATCCATTTAAGATAATAAAAAAATAATATTCAACAGCAAAGCTCGAATAAAATAATTATTACGTTGAAATCAAAATCCAAAACTGAAAACAATTTCTTTTTAGTTTTTGAATTTGATTTTCTTCGATCCTTGCTCGCTTCTTCGCTCGCGTTCTCGCGTTTGAAAAAAAACCTAAACGAGACCCGGCAAATTTTTACCGGTTTTGAAAATTAATAACAATCTTGTGATGGCATTTTTTTTTCTCTACTGATATTTATTTTTTCTTACAAACTCTTTATAAATAAATTCATGAGTATGTAAGTTAACCTTTTTAGAAAAAATCTTACATCATCGGCTTTCTCAATTCATTTCCATAACAGCTTCATAACATTTACTGTCATTTTATTAGACCAAAAAAATTCGTTAGTGCTTATATCTTTATTCATTTAATCCTTTAACCAGAGGTTATTCGTCTGCATAAAAGGATTATAATAAATTATGTTCCAACAAATAAATCTCTGCTGCGGCCGCGGAAGTTGGTCCAAAATTTGGATCTAACAAAGTTTTTTGTTTGTTCGATTCTAAAATTTTTTTTGTTGCGCGCCCAATTAATCCTTCATTTTTTTCTTCCTCAAAAATCGTTACTTTTCTTTTTATATTTAAGGGTGTCTTATTTTCAAGCAGATGATGCCCCGATTTCTTTGTCGTCGTTTTTCCTCTTTTTTTTGAATAATGCCTTTGGCATTCAATGGTTTCAATGTCGCAAAACTGTGGTTGACTTTTTGAAAGAATAAAAAAAAGAGTTTTGCGCACGCGTATTTTTTCTTTTCGCTAATGACCCATCATCGCTCTCTGAGGTCATTCAATCCATCCTTCATCCTTCTCGTTTTCAACAATCATCATCGACAACGACGATCCTAATGTCTTCTTCAATATTTATTTTTTTGGAAGTCTATAAAGATTCAATGAGGGATGACTCTAGTTTTTGCTGTCATCTGTATTATTGCATAGGGTCATCTTTTTGGAAAATTGGTTGTCAGATTTTTTTTGTTATTATTAGTAGTTTTTTTTGACACAAAAAAATATTAAGGGTAGTTTACATGGTTCTCTTTTTTGTTTTGTTTTGAAGAGGTTGCGTAACATTTTTTAAATTATTTCTAAATTCTTTTTTTTTTTTAAACTTTTGATAAAGCTTGTTTCTCTTATAAGAAAAAAAGTTTATCATTGTGATAGCCATGTAATTTGTCTTTTATTCTTTTACAATATTACTTTTTAATCCTTAGAAAAATAAAAGAACTTTTTTTTAGAAAGCCCTCGTTTATGGCATTTTTTTTTCGTTATAAAATTCTAAGAAAAAAGGTTTAATAAAAGTTTATTTCCTTTCTTCATCTTTTAATTTCATTCTCAAATATTTGTCATTTTTCTTTTCACAATAATATACACACGGTAAATTCGATGAAATTTTCTTTTGAATGAGATCGGCATCCCGCCGATTCAATATCCACAAATCTTCATCGACGCAAAAAGCTCTCGTTGATTGGAAAAAGAAAAGTAATTGAAACCGGGTTAATCTGAAAATTTCTCCTCTTCGAGGCTTTAAAAAAACTTTAAAGATTATTTTCCCTCTTAAAAAATTTCATAACTACTAAAAAAAATTTAACGATCTCTTTTATTATAGCATCATCAGAAAAAAAGTTTTTTTGATGGAACAACGACGATGAGGTCGTAAGCTTTTTTTTCGATTTGGAAGTTTTTAGTTTTTTACAGTTAATTTTTTTAACGCGCGGATAAAAAAAGTGTTACGACATTTTGTTACTTTTTAATGGGTTCTTTTATAAGATATTAAAATTTAGAAAAAGAAAAGAATTCGTTATTTATTTATTTTTCCTGGAATAAAACCAATGATGAAAAGGGGCATTCCGCCCAAATTTGCTGCTGTTTTACTATTACTTTTTCTGTATTCAGTGAGAAATGCCAGCGGAATTGAGGATGATGAAATTGTGGATTTTCCTCAAATGGGAAATCGAAGAGGTGATGAAACATATCAAATTTATCGAAATCCACAATCCTTTCAAGTTGACGATTCTACATTTGAAGAGGATATTACAAAGTAATTGTAAAAAATCTCCCTAATTTTGAGTAAGTATTCTTTTTTTAGGAATGATACTATCGTGATTTTTGATAAATCAAAGCCCAAAGATTTAATTATTGAAAATGTTAACAGCAACGAATATATTGCTCCACAGCAATTTGAAATTTCACAAAGGGTAAAGATTCAATGAAAAAGCTTTTCAAAAAAAATCTTTTGATTTTTTTAGAATCGCAGTAATGAAATTCGTGCATCAGCTCATGGTGTAAGACAGCATGAATTATTTGATCCATCGCCCAATCGTTTGAATGAAACAAATTTAAATTTTGGAAATAATGCTTATGATAATTTTGGTGAAAGATATCAGCAATGGAATGATAGTCTTTATCATCAAGCTAAAAATAATGTAAAAGAAGATAAAGATGTAAGCTTTTATGCATAAATAGCTTGTAATCTTATTGATTTTTTAGAACCCATATCCTCCGCTACCAAAAAAGCAAAAAGATGAAAGTGAATATTTTCCTCCATCATTTAGGCAAGTTTTGAATCCCGATGAAGAGGAACCAGCATCCTCCGACAAAGATAAACATTTTGGAAATTCAAATGATGAACATCATCGAGATTCTACAAGAACTACAGTAGTTCCAAATACTTCAAATAAAAATATTGAAGATATTACATCAGCTGAAATGGAAGAATATGATAACAAAGGTACACTTGCAAAAGGTGAAGAAATACAATATTCTGATGATGCAAGTCCCACGAGGCAAACATATTCAACTGAAGGAATTAAAAAAGACCCAACAATGCCTTTTCAAGTAACTCATAACTTAATGGATGCTTTGAATTCTCAAACAACTCAACCTACAACTTATTTACAAGATTCTGAAGCAACCATTTATCCAACACTTGTTCCCGGACATGAAGAAACTGAAGAGGGTGTAGAAAATGGTGAAGAAGCAATGATTACGAGTGATTATGTTTCAAATTTAGAACCATCTCAAAGAGATCGAATGTTTCCAAGAGATAAATTGAGACCATGGGAAAAATATCAAAATGAAGAAGCAATGAAGATAAAATCCTCGATAAATTATGATCGAATGAAATCTTCCCAAGAAGATAATAATGAAATTGAAGAAAATACAAGTGATGATCAAAGAAGGTAAAGCGCCCAAAATTTAAAAAAAAAACCATCTTTCATAAATAAAATTTTTTAGTGTTTACTCTACACCTCCTTCGTCTTCTATTATAGCTTCAACTCCAATAAATCAATACATAGTTCCAGCATCCTCATTTTATGCAGCTCAACCTCCTCCACTTTCATCATATATTTTGGTTCCATCAGGAACAAATTATTATGGTGATCAAGCCCCCAGACCTCATGTTGTTAGTAATTCGGTTTATGGCCGAAACTCTGAAGCATTTTATGATCCTGAAAATGTGTCGAATAAATGGGGAATTGAACAGCATAAAATTTCTCGGGAAAATATTGTCACCGTTGAAAGAGTTGAAGAAAATGGCGGAAGTGATTTATCTCGATCACCCCAATTTAAACTTTATGGAATTAAAACAGCTTTTCACAAAGGTTCGGGAACAACTATAAAAAATAATCCAACGATAGAAAAATATGATACTTGGTTAGCAAATCCTGCAACCATTTTTGATTTGCCTCTTCCAACTGTTTTGAAAACAGCTTTCGCGGTTAATGTAATAAGTTTTGAATCTTTTTGTGGAATATTTTAATCCAAATTTTTTTAGACCAGAGCCTTTGCCGCTAAGCAACATTCTGATAATTCCAATGTTCAAAAAGAATTTGAACTTGATGAAACAAATAATCCTTTAAGATATCGTAAAAAGATTTCATCGCTATCATCTGCAGAAATGCCATCAACTGAATTATTGCAAGAGCTTCCAGATTTTCAAGTTATTTCTGGTGGAAGCGATAATAAAATGGAAATTGAAAGTTATATCGATGAAGAAGGATTATCGGAAGCGAATAAACACGTTTGTGGTGTATCAGAATTAATAAGTATGGAATCAGGAATTTTTGAAGGTTCTGAAATTCTTTCACAATGTTTTGTCATAGCTGAAAATTGTTTATTATCTAATGCGGCGCCAATAGAACGTAGAATTAATTTAAATTTGACTGAATGTGCTAATTTTTGTGCAGAGTAATTTTTTGAAGTCTTTAATAAAAAATAATTAAAAATTTTAGAATGCAAAATTGTAAATCAATAAGTTATTCAGATACTATGTCAATTTGTGATGTATTTGCATTTCAAAATGGTACATCCAATTCTCGATTAGTTCGATTGAGAGGATATCATTATTTGCAACCCACAAGAAAAAATATAAAAAAATGTTTAGAAGGTAATACTTCGCAATTAACTTAAGTTATTTATTTATTTTAAAATTTAGATCGCCGGTTAAATGGCATCGTTGTTGTTCCAGCAAATAATCCTATCTTTGTCAATTCAAAGTGAGTCTACCTTAGTCATTTTTTATTATTATCAATCATTGTTTATAGTCAACTCGATGATGAAGAGCTTTTATCATTAACAAGTAAAGTAAATCCAAGCATAAAATGTATGTGATAATCTTCCCTCTTATCGATCGACGACATAGTAAATTTTTTTTAGCAAATCCATGTCCAGGAAAAACCGATATTATTACATTTAAAACTGAACATTATCGTTTACGAAATTTTGGGATAGATAAAATTGAACAAAATCCACCAAATTCTGAAAGTGAATGCCTCTTTTCTTGTTTGATTGATCTCGCAAATGGTAGACTTCCTTTTAATTGTACTTCCGCAAGTTATAATGCAAAAACAAATGATTGCATTCTTTATTCCGCTGGTTCAAATATTAATGGAAATGGACATTTAATTGAAGAAAGAGATTTTTCCCATTATGAGAAAGCTTGCGCTAATGGTTTGTTGAGTTTTAGAAAGGTGAAAAAGCCCTAAGTTTTTTGTTTCAGTAAAATTGGTTCAACAATGTCGTGGATTTCCTATTGACCGAATTCCTCAAAAAGTTTTAATGGGTTTTATTGTTTCTCGAGAAAGAGCTTCATCGCTTCTTGGATGTATAACAATGTGTTTTGAACGTTTCAAAAGTTATGGCGATTGTTTATCTGTAAATTATTATTATTCGGTAATTTTCTTTTGAAATAAATAATAATTGGAGAAATAAAATTTAGGAAAAGGAAGATAATTGTTTCTTGTGTTCTGAAAGTTATTTAACAATTCCACAATTTTTTATTGATGAAACAGAAGCCATTGTTGATCATGCTTCAATTGATAAATGTCTTGATTATAAGGATGACCTTTTTCATGTTAGTACTGTAAGTACTCTTTTAAACCCCATTTCTATTCTCATGAAACCAAAGCCTCCTAAAGTTTTCCACATAAATGAAGTTTTTTAGGATGATAGTATATCCCATGTTGAAAGAAAACCGTTTTCATCATTAGCCATTGACATGGATGATGGGTCTCGAATTCTTCCATCAACTCCAGGATTTGATATTTTTCCAACTTTAGATGAAAAAAAATTTGAAGTTAATGCAATTGATGGTGAAACTGTATTGTTATCATCTGATAATGAGAATGATATCGTCGATATCCGGAGAAAACCTCAACAAAATTATATCACAACTACTACCACATCAACGGTAGCACCCGAATTGCTGCGAGAAAAACTTGCAAATCATTTGAAAAAATCTATAAAAAGGTTAAAGCTTTAAAAGGTTTTTAAAATTAGTTAATAATATTAAATATAATTCATTGCGGGTTCGTTTCCTTGACATTTTGCTTTTGTATTCTCTTTCGCGGTTATTTAAAATAAACTTTACGTTAATTAAAAGATTTTTCATTGTGATTCAAAGTTGAAAGCATCAAAGCGTAAAAAAGGATTAAATTTTAACAAAAAAGTTTTTTTCAAATAATTACTCCTTTTGTTTTATTTCTTGAAGCGACTGAGTGAAAGTTACGGTATGTCCTATTATGTAGCTGCTTACTTCAGCGGTTTTAATTTTTCATTTGTCGTGGAAAATATCAGTCGGCAGTTTCTCGCCTTTCAAAATCATTCAGTTTTTTTTGCAAATACATAATGAGCTGTTTCATTATTCCAATTCCTTCAAGTAATAATGGTAACCTCCTAAAGTTTTTGGTATTTATTTTTTTCATTTAATCTTAAAAGCTTACACTTGTTTTCAGACTTCAAATGGTTTTGGTGATTTTATTGTTACTTCTAAATCATATCCAGTTGTTGTTAACTTAGTATTGGGTGAATTATCTTCAACTTCTTCATCAAATCAAGATATTGTATCAACAACTTCTCAAACCGCTGTAGTTTATGATGGAGCTGAAAACTTGTTTCCAAACTTTCTCCCAATGGATATGGTGATTTTACCGTTACTTCACAAACTTTTTCTGATCTTGTTTCAAAGCTTTTCTCTACTAATGTTGTACGTCGTCAATCATTATCTCCAAACGCAGAATCTGAACATAATCATTCAATTAACCGATCGTATACAATTGATGATTCAAACAACGATGATAGTGATATCGAACCTCCTGCAAAACGTGGTGCATTTTCTTGCGTAAACATGACTAATAAAGCATGCTGTCAAGATGACCGAAGTAAACACTGTGAAGTTAGTTTTCTTGCTTTAATTATAAATACGAATCTTAACCACTTTTTTTTCAGGTATGCTCTAAACATGTTTTACCGAAAATTTATTCAGCTGATAACATATTTTTACACGCTTTTTATCATTCAAAGCTTATGAGGTTCGAATGTTTAACATGTAAATTAACATGGAAAGCAAAGCCAACGGATCACATATGTTCTCGACCTAATGTTGTTGATCATTCAACTTCTGATGCTCCTTCTACTGAACTTGTTCAAATGGCAATCAAATGTTTCCCAATGGCTATTGAAAATTTGAAAGGCAAGTTTGAATGGACTTGGAATTAGTTTTATGATTTTGTTGTTATTGTTCTTCTTTGGTCATTTTATTATTTTTTGTTAATGTTGAAATCATAAATGTTTATTTTTAAATTGTTTTTTTATGAGGATATTAGGCGGGTCCATAGTTAAAGTGCTCATTAAGCTTTTAAATCACTAGCTAATGAACTACAATAAATCTTTCTTGAACATATGAATGGATGAAAAAATTATGAAAAGGTTCGTCATCAACATTTGGTTATTACAATAGCAGCCAAAAAAACGTTCATTAATTTTTATCAGATGCTTTAAATGAGTGTGATTTAATAACAAAACATTTATAAACAATTTTAACATTACAAACTAAAACCAATACTTAACAAATAAAAAATTTCCGTGTTTCAATGTTTTTTCGAATTATTATTAAAAAGTAAAAAAACATGAAAATTAATACCCGTAAAAATTTTAAAACAAATACTGTACATTAACGTTTTTTTAAGAATGAATATCGTTTAAAGGATCATCAAGGAGTTTTTTCTTTTCTGAATTTGATGTTGTAATTGAGGATATTGCTACAACAGAAGGAATAACATCAGGCAATTCTTCTACTGGGTTGATTACGGTGTCATTATAAACTCCACTTTCATAAGCGGGGTTAGTAAAATTTGTTCTCTAAAATAAAGGAATATTTAAACGAAGGATATGTGATAAACAGCTTGCCTCATTAGATGTATGGCCGTCATCATCATCACCAATCATAAATGCAGGATTATGAAATTCATCCATATCTCGATCATGTTCAGCTTCGTTAAACATTCGATGATGGCGGAATAATTTAATTCCATATCGATCATGTTTAACAAAAACAAAATAAAAACCAGATATGGTTAAAATACAAAGGATAATTATGAGAATGAGCATTGTCGTTATTGAACTCATGGATTTTGAAGTGGATGGAGGAGTTGGTGCGTAAAGGGAAGTTTCACACCTGCTTCCAAGAGTATTTTCAGGGCATCTAAATTTAAGTTTAAGATAAAAGAAATTAAAATTTTTATAGAAGAGTACCTGCAAATAGGTTGATCATCTTGAATAAAGCATGTGCCACCATTTGCGCAGAAATAATCGCAAGTTGGTTGAGAACATGTAAGGCCATACCATCCAAAGCGGCAGGCGCATCGGGCAACGCCTGCTGAAGGCTCCAAACATTGTCCACCATTAAGACAATCAAGATCGTTACAACTTGTGGCATTAACGGTGTCACATCTTTCACCACCAATGCCTCTAGGGCATTGACAAATTGGGCCGAGTCTTTCATCAATTCGACAAGCGGCTCCATTTTCACAAATTCCATCACATCTTTCAAGAACGTCACATCTAGTACCCATATATCCAGGTTTACAAGCACACTGCCATTGTTTTATTGGAATGGGATTGAGTGGATCGGGTGCAATTGTGGTAAGTATGCTGCATTCACTTTCATTTAAACAATAATCTTGACATTTTCTTTCTTCTTCGCAAGTTTTACCGGTGAACATTGATAAACA
>JAJQJQ010000566.1:0-20814 GCA_028622995.1 Panagrolaimus kolymaensis
AAAATCCTCTTCGGAATAATTTTAATATAATTAATAAAAAATATTTAAAACAAAAAAAGCTCAGAAAAAAAAATTTCTAATACAAATTTAGAAAATTTGATTATTTAATGCCTCAAGGCTTGAAGCTTGTGTTAATTGATAAAAAAATGTTCATTGATTGAGGTACTTCCAACGGACGTAGCTCAAAATCCTCTTCGGAATAATTTTAATATAATTAATAAAAAATATTTAAAACAAAAAAAGCTCAGAAAAAAAAATTTCTAATACAAATTTAGAAAATTTGATTATTTAATGCCTCAAGGCTTGTTGATGAATGTGTTCAAAAAAATGTTCATTGATTGAGGTACTTCCAACGGACGTAGCTGAAAATCCTCTTCGGAATAATTTTAATATAATTAATAAAAAATATTTAAAACAAAAAAAGCTCAGAAAAAAAAATTTCTAATACAAATTTAGAAAATTTGATTATTTAATGCCTCAAGGCTTGAAGCTTGTGTTAATTGATAAAAAAATGTTCATTGATTGAGGTACTTCCAACGGACGTAGCTGAAAATCCTCTTCGGAATAATTTTAATATAATTAATAAAAAATATTTAAAACAAAAAAAGCTCAGAAAAAAAAATTTCTAATACAAATTTAGAAAATTTGATTATTTAATGCCTCAAGGCTTGAAGCTTGTGTTAATTGATAAAAAAATGTTCATTGATTGAGGTACTTCCAACGGACGTAGCTGAAAATCCTCTTCGGAATAATTTTAATATAATTAATAAAAAATATTTAAAACAAAAAAAGCTCAGAAAAAAAAATTTCTAATACAAATTTAGAAAATTTGATTATTTAATGCCTCAAGGCTTGAAGCTTGTGTTAATTGATAAAAAAATGTTCATTGATTGAGGTACTTCCAACGGACGTAGCTCAAAATCCTCTTCGGAATAATTTTAATATAATTAATAAAAAATATTTAAACAAAAAAAGCTCAGAAAAAAAAATTTCTAATACAAATTTAGAAAATTTGATTATTTAATGCCTCAAGGCTTGAAGCTTGTGTTAATTGATAAAAAAATGTTCATTGATTGAGGTACTTCCAACGGACGTAGCTCAAAATCCTCTTCGGAATAATTTTAATATAATTAATAAAAAATATTTAAAACAAAAAAAGCTCAGAAAAAAAAATTTCTAATACAAATTTAGAAAATTTGATTATTTAATGCCTCAAGGCTTGAAGCTTGTGTTAATTGATAAAAAAATGTTCATTGATTGAGGTACTTCCAACGGACGTAGCTCAAAATCCTCTTCGGAATAATTTTAATATAATTAATAAAAAATATTTAAAACAAAAAAAGCTCAGAAAAAAAAATTTCTAATACAATTTAGAAAATTTGATTATTTAATGCCTCAAGGCTTGAAGCTTGTGTTAATTGATAAAAAAATGTTCATTGATTGAGGTACTTCCAACGGACGTAGCTCAAAATCCTCTTCGGAATAATTTTAATATAATTAATAAAAAATATTTAAAACAAAAAAAGCTCAGAAAAAAAAATTTCTAATACAAATTTAGAAAATTTGATTATTTAATGCCTCAAGGCTTGAAGCTTGTGTTAATTGATAAAAAAATGTTCATTGATTGAGGTACTTCCAACGGACGTAGCTGAAAATCATCTTCGGAATAATTTTAATATAATTAATAAAAAATATTTAAAACAAAAAAGCTCAGAAAAAAAAATTTCTAATACAAATTTAGAAAATTTGATTATTTAATGCCTCAAGGCTTGAAGCTTGTGTTAATTGATAAAAAAATGTTCATTGATTGAGGTACTTCCAACGGACGTAGCTGAAAATCATCTTCGGAATAATTTTAATATAATTAATAAAAAATATTTAAAACAAAAAAAGCTCAGAAAAAAAAATTTCTAATACAAATTTAGAAAATTTGATTATTTAATGCCTCAAGGCTTGAAGCTTGTGTTAATTGATAAAAAAATGTTCATTGATTGAGGTACTTCCAACGGACGTAGCTGAAAATCATCTTCGGAATAATTTTAATATAATTAATAAAAAATATTTAAAACAAAAAAAGCTCAGAAAAAAAAATTTCTAATACAAATTTAGAAAATTTGATTATTTAATGCCTCAAGGCTTGAAGCTTGTGTTAATTGATAAAAAAAATGTTCATTGATTGAGGTACTTCCAACGGACGTAGCTCAAAATCCTCTTCGGAATAATTTTAATATAATTAATAAAAAATATTTAAAACAAAAAAAGCTCAGAAAAAAAAATTTCTAATACAAATTTAGAAAATTTGATTATTTAATGCCTCAAGGCTTGAAGCTTGTGTTAATTGATAAAAAAATGTTCATTGATTGAGGTACTTCCAACGGACGTAGCTGAAAATCATCTTCGGAATAATTTTAATATAATTAATAAAAAATATTTAAAACAAAAAAAGCTCAGAAAAAAAAATTTCTAATACAAATTTAGAAAATTTGATTATTTAATGCCTCAAGGCTTGTTGATGAATGTGTTCAAAAAAATGTTCATTGATTGAGGTACTTCCAACGGACGTAGCTGAAAATCCTCTTCGGAATAATTTTAATATAATTAATAAAAAATATTTAAAACAAAAAAAGCTCAGAAAAAAAAATTTCTAATACAAATTTAGAAAATTTGATTATTTAATGCCTCAAGGCTTGTTGATGAATGTGTTCAAAAAAATGTTCATTGATTGAGGTACTTCCAACGGACGTAGCTCAAAATCCTCTTCGGAATAATTTTAATATAATTAATAAAAAATATTAAAACAAAAAAAGCTCAGAAAAAAAAATTTCTAATACAAATTTAGAAAATTTGATTATTTAATGCCTCAAGGCTTGTTGATGAATGTGTTCAAAAAAATGTTCATTGATTGAGGTACTTTCAACGGACGTAGCTCAAAATCCTCTTCGGAATAATTTTAATATAATTAATAAAAAATATTTAAAACAAAAAAAGCTCAGAAAAAAAAATTTCTAATACAAATTTAGAAAATTTGATTATTTAATGCCTCAAGGCTTGTTGATGAATGTGTTCAAAAAAATGTTCATTGATTGAGGTACTTTCAACGGACGTAGCTCAAAATCCTCTTCGGAATAATTTTAATATAATTAATAAAAAATATTTAAAACAAAAAAAGCTCAGAAAAAAAAATTTCTAATACAAATTTAGAAAATTTGATTATTTAATGCCTCAAGGCTTGAAGCTTGTGTTAATTGATAAAAAAATGTTCATTGATTGAGGTACTTCCAACGGACGTAGCTCAAAATCCTCTTCGGAATAATTTTAATATAATTAATAAAAAATATTTAAAACAAAAAAAGCTCAGAAAAAAAAATTTCTAATACAAATTTAGAAAATTTGATTATTTAATGCCTCAAGGCTTGAAGCTTGTGTTAATTGATAAAAAAATGTTCATTGATTGAGGTACTTCCAACGGACGTAGCTGAAAATCATCTTCGGAATAATTTTAATATAATTAATAAAAAATATTTAAAACAAAAAAAGCTCAGAAAAAAAAATTTCTAATACAAATTTAGAAAATTTGATTATTTAATGCCTCAAGGCTTGAAGCTTGTGTTAATTGATAAAAAAATGTTCATTGATTGAGGTACTTCCAACGGACGTAGCTGAAAATCATCTTCGGAATAATTTTAATATAATTAATAAAAAATATTTAAAACAAAAAAAGCTCAGAAAAAAAAATTTCTAATACAAATTTAGAAAATTTGATTATTTAATGCCTCAAGGCTTGTTGATGAATGTGTTCAAAAAAATGTTCATTGATTGAGGTACTTCCAACGGACGTAGCTGAAAATCCTCTTCGGAATAATTTTAATATAATTAATAAAAAATATTTAAAACAAAAAAAGCTCAGAAAAAAAAATTTCTAATACAAATTTAGAAAATTTGATTATTTAATGCCTCAAGGCTTGAAGCTTGTGTTAATTGATAAAAAAATGTTCATTGATTGAGGTACTTCCAACGGACGTAGCTCAAAATCCTCTTCGGAATAATTTTAATATAATTAATAAAAAATATTTAAAACAAAAAAAGCTCAGAAAAAAAAATTTCTAATACAAATTTAGAAAATTTGATTATTTAATGCCTCAAGGCTTGTTGATGAATGTGTTCAAAAAAATGTTCATTGATTGAGGTACTTCCAACGGACGTAGCTCAAAATCCTCTTCGGAATAATTTTAATATAATTAATAAAAAATATTAAAACAAAAAAAGCTCAGAAAAAAAAATTTCTAATACAAATTTAGAAAATTTGATTATTTAATGCCTCAAGGCTTGTTGATGAATGTGTTCAAAAAAATGTTCATTGATGAGGTACTTTCAACGGACGTAGCTCAAAATCCTCTTCGGAATAATTTTAATATAATTAATAAAAAATATTTAAAACAAAAAAAGCTCAGAAAAAAAAATTTCTAATACAAATTTAGAAAATTTGATTATTTAATGCCTCAAGGCTTGTTGATGAATGTGTTCAAAAAAATGTTCATTGATTGAGGTACTTTCAACGGACGTAGCTCAAAATCCTCTTCGGAATAATTTTAATATAATTAATAAAAAATATTTAAAACAAAAAAAGCTCAGAAAAAAAAATTTCTAATACAAATTTAGAAAATTTGATTATTTAATGCCTCAAGGCTTGAAGCTTGTGTTAATTGATAAAAAAATGTTCATTGATTGAGGTACTTCCAACGGACGTAGCTCAAAATCCTCTTCGGAATAATTTTAATATAATTAATAAAAAATATTTAAAACAAAAAAAGCTCAGAAAAAAAATTTCTAATACAAATTTAGAAAATTTGATTATTTAATGCCTCAAGGCTTGAAGCTTGTGTTAATTGATAAAAAAATGTTCATTGATTGAGGTACTTCCAACGGACGTAGCTGAAAATCATCTTCGGAATAATTTTAATATAATTAATAAAAAATATTTAAAACAAAAAAAGCTCAGAAAAAAAAATTTCTAATACAAATTTAGAAAATTTGATTATTTAATGCCTCAAGGCTTGTTGATGAATGTGTTCAAAAAAATGTTCATTGATTGAGGTACTTCCAACGGACGTAGCTGAAAATCCTCTTCGGAATAATTTTAATATAATTAATAAAAAATATTTAAAACAAAAAAAGCTCAGAAAAAAAAATTTCTAATACAAATTTAGAAAATTTGATTATTTAATGCCTCAAGGCTTGTTGATGAATGTGTTCAAAAAAATGTTCATTGATTGAGGTACTTCCAACGGACGTAGCTGAAAATCCTCTTCGGAATAATTTTAATATAATTAATAAAAAATATTTAAAACAAAAAAAGCTCAGAAAAAAAAATTTCTAATACAAATTTAGAAAATTTGATTATTTAATGCCTCAAGGCTTGAAACTTGTGTTAATTGATAAAAAAATGTTCATTGATTGAGGTACTTCCAACGGACGTAGCTGAAAATCCTCTTCGGAATAATTTTAATATAATTAATAAAAAATATTTAAAACAAAAAAAGTTCAGAAAAAAAAATTTCTTATACAAATTTAGAAAATTTGATTATTTAATGCCTCAAGGCTTGTTGATGAATGTGTTCAAAAAAATGTTCATTGATTGAGGTACTTCCAACGGACGTAGCTGAAAATCCTCTTCGGAATAATTTTAATATAATTAATAAAAAATATTTAAAACAAAAAAAGTTCAGAAAAAAAAATTTCTTATACAAATTTAGAAAATTTGATTATTTAATGCCTCAAGGCTTGTTGATGAATGTGTTCAAAAAATGTTCATTGATTGAGGTACTTCCAACGGACGTAGCTCAAAATCCTCTTCGGAATAATTTTAATATAATTAATAAAAAATATTAAAACAAAAAAAGCTCAGAAAAAAAAATTTCTAATACAAATTTAGAAAATTTGATTATTTAATGCCTCAAGGCTTGTTGATGAATGTGTTCAAAAAATGTTCATTGATGAGGTACTTTCAACGGACGTAGCTCAAAATCCTCTTCGGAATAATTTTAATATAATTAATAAAAAATATTTAAAACAAAAAAAGCTCAGAAAAAAAAATTTCTAATACAAATTTAGAAAATTTGATTATTTAATGCCTCAAGGCTTGTTGATGAATGTGTTCAAAAAAATGTTCATTGATTGAGGTACTTTCAACGGACGTAGCTCAAAATCCTCTTCGGAATAATTTTAATATAATTAATAAAAAATATTTAAAACAAAAAAAGCTCAGAAAAAAAAATTTCTAATACAAATTTAGAAAATTTGATTATTTAATGCCTCAAGGCTTGAAGCTTGTGTTAATTGATAAAAAAATGTTCATTGATTGAGGTACTTCCAACGGACGTAGCTCAAAATCCTCTTCGGAATAATTTTAATATAATTAATAAAAAATATTTAAAACAAAAAAAGCTCAGAAAAAAAAATTTCTAATACAAATTTAGAAAATTTGATTATTTAATGCCTCAAGGCTTGAAGCTTGTGTTAATTGATAAAAAAATGTTCATTGATTGAGGTACTTCCAACGGACGTAGCTGAAAATCATCTTCGGAATAATTTTAATATAATTAATAAAAAATATTTAAAACAAAAAAAGCTCAGAAAAAAAAATTTCTAATACAAATTTAGAAAATTTGATTATTTAATGCCTCAAGGCTTGTTGATGAATGTGTTCAAAAAAATGTTCATTGATTGAGGTACTTCCAACGGACGTAGCTGAAAATCCTCTTCGGAATAATTTTAATATAATTAATAAAAAATATTTAAAACAAAAAAAGCTCAGAAAAAAAAATTTCTAATACAAATTTAGAAAATTTGATTATTTAATGCCTCAAGGCTTGTTGATGAATGTGTTCAAAAAAATGTTCATTGATTGAGGTACTTCCAACGGACGTAGCTGAAAATCCTCTTCGGAATAATTTTAATATAATTAATAAAAAATATTTAAAACAAAAAAAGCTCAGAAAAAAAAATTTCTAATACAAATTTAGAAAATTTGATTATTTAATGCCTCAAGGCTTGAAGCTTGTGTTAATTGATAAAAAAATGTTCATTGATTGAGGTACTTCCAACGGACGTAGCTGAAAATCATCTTCGGAATAATTTTAATATAATTAATAAAAAATATTTAAAACAAAAAAAGCTCAGAAAAAAAAATTTCTAATACAAATTTAGAAAATTTGATTATTTAATGCCTCAAGGCTTGTTGATGAATGTGTTCAAAAAAATGTTCATTGATTGAGGTACTTCCAACGGACGTAGCTGAAAATCCTCTTCGGAATAATTTTAATATAATTAATAAAAAATATTTAAAACAAAAAAAGCTCAGAAAAAAAATTTCTAATACAAATTTAGAAAATTTGATTATTTAATGCCTCAAGGCTTGTTGATGAATGTGTTCAAAAAAATGTTCATTGATTGAGGTACTTCCAACGGACGTAGCTGAAAATCCTCTTCGGAATAATTTTAATATAATTAATAAAAAATATTTAAAACAAAAAAAGCTCAGAAAAAAAAATTTCTAATACAAATTTAGAAAATTTGATTATTTAATGCCTCAAGGCTTGAAGCTTGTGTTAATTGATAAAAAAATGTTCATTGATTGAGGTACTTCCAACGGACGTAGCTCAAAATCCTCTTCGGAATAATTTTAATATAATTAATAAAAAATATTTAAAACAAAAAAAGCTCAGAAAAAAAAATTTCTAATACAAATTTAGAAAATTTGATTATTTAATGCCTCAAGGCTTGAAGCTTGTGTTAATTGATAAAAAAATGTTCATTGATTGAGGTACTTCCAACGGACGTAGCTGAAAATCATCTTCGGAATAATTTTAATATAATTAATAAAAAATATTTAAAACAAAAAAAGCTCAGAAAAAAAAATTTCTAATACAAATTTAGAAAATTTGATTATTTAATGCCTCAAGGCTTGTTGATGAATGTGTTCAAAAAAATGTTCATTGATTGAGGTACTTCCAACGGACGTAGCTGAAAATCCTCTTCGGAATAATTTTAATATAATTAATAAAAAATATTTAAACAAAAAAAGCTCAGAAAAAAAAATTTCTAATACAAATTTAGAAAATTTGATTATTTAATGCCTCAAGGCTTGTTGATGAATGTGTTCAAAAAAATGTTCATTGATTGAGGTACTTCCAACGGACGTAGCTGAAAATCCTCTTCGGAATAATTTTAATATAATTAATAAAAAATATTTAAAACAAAAAAAGCTCAGAAAAAAAAATTTCTAATACAAATTTAGAAAATTTGATTATTTAATGCCTCAAGGCTTGAAGCTTGTGTTAATTGATAAAAAAATGTTCATTGATTGAGGTACTTCCAACGGACGTAGCTGAAAATCATCTTCGGAATAATTTTAATATAATTAATAAAAAATATTTAAAACAAAAAAAGCTCAGAAAAAAAAATTTCTAATACAAATTTAGAAAATTTGATTATTTAATGCCTCAAGGCTTGTTGATGAATGTGTTCAAAAAAATGTTCATTGATTGAGGTACTTCCAACGGACGTAGCTGAAAATCCTCTTCGGAATAATTTTAATATAATTAATAAAAAATATTTAAAACAAAAAAAGCTCAGAAAAAAAAATTTCTAATACAAATTTAGAAAATTTGATTATTTAATGCCTCAAGGCTTGTTGATGAATGTGTTCAAAAAAATGTTCATTGATTGAGGTACTTCCAACGGACGTAGCTGAAAATCCTCTTCGGAATAATTTTAATATAATTAATAAAAAATATTTAAAACAAAAAAAGCTCAGAAAAAAAAATTTCTAATACAAATTTAGAAAATTTGATTATTTAATGCCTCAAGGCTTGAAACTTGTGTTAATTGATAAAAAAATGTTCATTGATTGAGGTACTTCCAACGGACGTAGCTGAAAATCCTCTTCGGAATAATTTTAATATAATTAATAAAAAATATTTAAAACAAAAAAAGTTCAGAAAAAAAAATTTCTTATACAAATTTAGAAAATTTGATTATTTAATGCCTCAAGGCTTGTTGATGAATGTGTTCAAAAAAATGTTCATTGATTGAGGTACTTCCAACGGACGTAGCTGAAAATCCTCTTCGGAATAATTTTAATATAATTAATAAAAAATATTTAAAACAAAAAAAGTTCAGAAAAAAAAATTTCTTATACAAATTTAGAAAATTTGATTATTTAATGCCTCAAGGCTTGTTGATGAATGTGTTCAAAAAAATGTTCATTGATTGAGGTACTTCCAACGGACGTAGCTCAAAATCCTCTTCGGAATAATTTTAATATAATTAATAAAAAATATTTAAAACAAAAAAAGCTCAGAAAAAAAAATTTCTAATACAAATTTAGAAAATTTGATTATTTAATGCCTCAAGGCTTGTTGATGAATGTGTTCAAAAAAATGTTCATTGATTGAGGTACTTCCAACGGACGTAGCTCAAAATCCTCTTCGGAATAATTTTAATATAATTAATAAAAAATATTTAAAACAAAAAAAGCTCAGAAAAAAAAATTTCTAATACAAATTTAGAAAATTTGATTATTTAATGCCTCAAGGCTTGTTGATGAATGTGTTCAAAAAAATGTTCATTGATTGAGGTACTTCCAACAGACGTAGCTCAAAATCCTCTTCGGAATAATTTTAATATAATTAATAAAAAATATTTAAAACAAAAAAAGCTCAGAAAAAAAAATTTCTAATACAAATTTAGAAAATTTGATTATTTAATGCCTCAAGGCTTGTTGATGAATGTGTTCAAAAAAATGTTCATTGATTGAGGTACTTTCAACGGACGTAGCTCAAAATCCTCTTCGGAATAATTTTAATATAATTAATAAAAAATATTTAAAACAAAAAAAGCTCAGTAAAAAAAATTTCTAATACAAATTTAGAAAATTTGATTATTTAATGCCTCAAGGCTTGAAGCTTGTGTTAATTGATAAAAAAATGTTCATTGATTGAGGTACTTCCAACGGACGTAGCTCAAAATCCTCTTCGGAATAATTATAATATAATTAATAAAAAATATTTAAAACAAAAAAAGTTCAGAAAAAAAAATTTCTTATACAAATTTAGAAAATTTGATTATTTAATGCCTCAAGGCTTGTTGATGAATGTGTTCAAAAAAATGTTCATTGATTGAGGTACTTCCAACGGACGTAGCTCAAAATCCTCTTCGGAATAATTTTAATATAATTAATAAAAAATATTTAAAACAAAAAAAGCTCAGAAAAAAAAATTTCTAATACAAATTTAGAAAATTTGATTATTTAATGCCTCAAGGCTTGTTGATGAATGTGTTCAAAAAAATGTTCATTGATTGAGGTACTTCCAACGGACGTAGCTCAAAATCCTCTTCGGAATAATTTTAATATAATTAATAAAAAATATTTAAAACAAAAAAAGCTCAGAAAAAAAAATTTCTAATACAAATTTAGAAAATTTGATTATTTAATGCCTCAAGGCTTGTTGATGAATGTGTTCAAAAAAATGTTCATTGATTGAGGTACTTCCAACAGACGTAGCTCAAAATCCTCTTCGGAATAATTTTAATATAATTAATAAAAAATATTTAAAACAAAAAAAAGCTCAGAAAAAAAAATTTCTAATACAAATTTAGAAAATTTGATTATTTAATGCCTCAAGGCTTGTTGATGAATGTGTTCAAAAAAATGTTCATTGATTGAGGTACTTTCAACGGACGTAGCTCAAAATCCTCTTCGGAATAATTTTAATATAATTAATAAAAAATATTTAAAACAAAAAAAGCTCAGAAAAAAAAATTTCTAATACAAATTTAGAAAATTTGATTATTTAATGCCTCAAGGCTTGTTGATGAATGTGTTCAAAAAAATGTTCATTGATTGAGGTACTTCCAACGGACGTAGCTGAAAATCCTCTTCGGAATAATTTTAATATAATTAATAAAAAATATTTAAAACAAAAAAAGCTCAGAAAAAAAAATTTCTAATACAAATTTAGAAAATTTGATTATTTAATGCCTCAAGGCTTGTTGATGAATGTGTTCAAAAAAATGTTCATTGATTGAGGTACTTCCAACAGACGTAGCTCAAAATCCTCTTCGGAATAATTTTAATATAATTAATAAAAATTATTTAAAACAAAAAAAGCTCAGAAAAAAAAATTTCTAATACAAATTTAGAAAATTTGATTATTTAATGCCTCAAGGCTTGTTGATGAATGTGTTCAAAAAAATGTTCATTGATTGAGGTACTTCCAACGGACGTAGCTCAAAATCCTCTTCGGAATAATTTTAATATTATTAATAAAAAATATTTAAAACAAAAAAAGCTCAGAAAAAAAAATTTCTAATACAAATTTAGAAAATTTGATTATTTAATGCCTCAAGGCTTGAAGCTTGTGTAATTTGATAAAAAAATGTTCATTGATTGAGGTACTTCCAACGGACGTAGCTGAAAATCCTCTTCGGAATAATTTTAATATAATTAATAAAAATTATTTAAAACAAAAAAAGCTCAGAAAAAAAAATTTCTAATACAAATTTAGAAAATTTGATTATTTAATGCCTCAAGGCTTGTTGATGAATGTGTTCAAAAAAATGTTCATTGATTGAGGTACTTCCAACGGACGTAGCTGAAAATCCTCTTCGGAATAATTTTAATATAATTAATAAAAATTATTTAAAACAAAAAAAGCTCAGAAAAAAAAATTTCTAATACAAATTTAGAAAATTTGATTATTTAATGCCTCAAGGCTTGAAGCTTGTGTAATTTGATAAAAAAATGTTCATTGATTGAGGTACTTCCAACGGACGTAGCTGAAAATCCTCTTCGGAATAATTTTAATATAATTAATAAAAAATATTAAAAACAAAAAAAGCTCAGAAAAAAAAATTTCTAATACAAATTTAGAAAATTTGATTATTTAATGCCTCAAGGCTTGTTAATGAATGTGTTCAAAAAAATGTTCATTGATTGAGGTACTTCCAACGGACGTAGCTCAAAATCCTCTTCGGAATAATTTTAATATAATTAATAAAAATTATTTAAAACAAAAAAAGCTCAGAAAAAAAATTTCTAATACAAATTTAGAAAATTTGATTATTTAATGCCTCAAGGCTTGTTGATGAATGTGTTCAAAAAAATGTTCATTGATTGAGGTACTTCCAACTGACGTAGCTCAAAATCCTCTTCGGAATAATTTTAATATAATTAATAAAAAATATTAAAAACAAAAAAAGCTCAGAAAAAAAAATTTCTAATACAAATTTAGAAAATTTGATTATTTAATGCCTCAAGGCTTGTTAATGAATGTGTTCAAAAAAATGTTCATTGATTGAGGTACTTCCAACGGACGTAGCTTAAAATCCTCTTCGGAATAATTTTAATATAATTAATAAAAATTATTTAAAACAAAAAAAGCTCAGAAAAAAAAATTTCTAATACAAATTTAGAAAATTTGATTATTTAATGCCTCAAGGCTTGAAGCTTGTGTTAATTGATAAAAAAATGTTCATTGATTGAGGTACTTCCAACGGACGTAGCTCAAAATCCTCTTCGGAATAATTTTAATATTATTAATAAAAAATATTTAAAACAAAAAAAGCTCAGTAAAAAAAATTTCTAATACAAATTTAGAAAATTTGATTATTTAATGCCTCAAGGCTTGTTGATGAATGTGTTCAAAAAAATGTTCATTGATTGAGGTACTTCCAACGGACGTAGCTGAAAATCCTCTTCGGAATAATTTTAATATAATTAATAAAAATTATTTAAAACAAAAAAAGCTCAGAAAAAAAAATTTCTAATACAAATTTAGAAAATTTGATTATTTAATGCCTCAAGGCTTGAAGCTTGTGTTAATTGATAAAAAAATGTTCATTGATTGAGGTACTTCCAACGGACGTAGCTCAAAATCCTCTTCGGAATAATTTTAATATTATTAATAAAAAATATTTAAAACAAAAAAAGCTCAGAAAAAAAAATTTCTAATACAAATTTAGAAAATTTGATTATTTAATGCCTCAAGGCTTGTTGATGAATGTGTTCAAAAAAATGTTCATTGATTGAGGTACTTCCAACGGACGTAGCTGAAAATCCTCTTCGGAATAATTTTAATATAATTAATAAAAATTATTTAAAACAAAAAAAGCTCAGAAAAAAAAATTTCTAATACAAATTTAGAAAATTTGATTATTTAATGCCTCAAGGCTTGAAGCTTGTGTTAATTGATAAAAAAATGTTCATTGATTGAGGTACTTCCAACGGACGTAGCTCAAAATCCTCTTCGGAATAATTTTAATATTATTAATAAAAAATATTTAAAACAAAAAAAGCTCAGAAAAAAAAATTTCTAATACAAATTTAGAAAATTTGATTATTTAATGCCTCAAGGCTTGTTGATGAATGTGTTCAAAAAAATGTTCATTGATTGAGGTACTTCCAACGGACGTAGCTGAAAATCCTCTTCGGAATAATTTTAATATAATTAATAAAAATTATTTAAAACAAAAAAAGCTCAGAAAAAAAAATTTCTAATACAAATTTAGAAAATTTGATTATTTAATGCCTCAAGGCTTGAAGCTTGTGTTAATTGATAAAAAAATGTTCATTGATTGAGGTACTTCCAACTGACGTAGCTCAAAATCCTCTTCGGAATAATTTTAATATTATTAATAAAAAATATTAAAAACAAAAAAAGCTCAGAAAAAAAAATTTCTAATACAAATTTAGAAAATTTGATTATTTAATGCCTCAAGGCTTGTTAATGAATGTGTTCAAAAAAATGTTCATTGATTGAGGTACTTCCAACGGACGTAGCTTAAAATCCTCTTCGGAATAATTTTAATATAATTAATAAAAATTATTTAAAACAAAAAAAGCTCAGAAAAAAAAATTTCTAATACAAATTTAGAAAATTTGATTATTTAATGCCTCAAGGCTTGAAGCTTGTGTTAATTGATAAAAAAATGTTCATTGATTGAGGTACTTCCAACGGACGTAGCTCAAAATCCTCTTCGGAATAATTTTAATATTATTAATAAAAAATATTTAAAACAAAAAAAGCTCAGAAAAAAAAATTTCTAATACAAATTTAGAAAATTTGATTATTTAATGCCTCAAGGCTTGTTGATGAATGTGTTCAAAAAAATGTTCATTGATTGAGGTACTTCCAACGGACGTAGCTGAAAATCCTCTTCGGAATAATTTTAATATAATTAATAAAAATTATTTAAAACAAAAAAAGCTCAGAAAAAAAAATTTCTAATACAAATTTAGAAAATTTGATTATTTAATGCCTCAAGGCTTGAAGCTTGTGTTAATTGATAAAAAAATGTTCATTGATTGAGGTACTTCCAACGGACGTAGCTCAAAATCCTCTTCGGAATAATTTTAATATAATTAATAAAAAATATTAAAAACAAAAAAAGCTCAGAAAAAAAAATTTCTAATACAAATTTAGAAAATTTGATTATTTAATGCCTCAAGGCTTGTTAATGAATGTGTTCAAAAAAATGTTCATTGATTGAAGTACTTCCAACGGACGTAGCTGAAAATCCTCTTCGGAATAATTTTAATATTATTAATAAAAAATATTTAAAACAAAAAAAGCTCAGAAAAAAAAATTTCTAATACAAATTTAGAAAATTTGATTATTTAATGCCTCAAGGCTTGTTGATGAATGTGTTCAAAAAAATGTTCATTGATTGAGGTACTTCCAACGGACGTAGCTGAAAATCCTCTTCGGAATAATTTTAATATAATTAATAAAAAATATTTAAAACAAAAAAAGCTCAGAAAAAAAAATTTCTAATACAAATTTAGAAAATTTGATTATTTAATGCCTCAAGGCTTGAAGCTTGTGTTAATTGATAAAAAAATGTTCATTGATTGAGGTACTTCCAACGGACGTAGCTCAAAATCCTCTTCGGAATAATTTTAATATAATTAATAAAAAATATTTAAAACAAAAAAAGCTCAGAAAAAAAAATTTCTAATACAAATTTAGAAAATTTGATTATTTAAAGCCTCAAGGCTTGTTGATGAATGTGTTCAAAAAAATGTTCATTGATTGAGGTACTTCCAACGGACGTAGCTCAAAATCCTCTTCGGAATAATTTTAATATTATTAATAAAAAATATTTAAAACAAAAAAAGCTCAGAAAAAAAAATTTCTAATACAAATTTAGAAAATTTGATTATTTAATGCCTCAAGGCTTGAAGCTTGTGTTAATTGATAAAAAAATGTTCATTGATTGAGGTACTTCCAACGGACGTAGCTGAAAATCCTCTTCGGAATAATTTAAATATATTTAATAATAAATATTGAAAACAAAATAAGTCCAGAAAAAAAAAATTCTAATACAAAATTTGAAAATTTGATTATAATTTGTTTAGTAAATCTAACTCAAAAAGCGGTGAAGAAATCGAAAAAATTTACAAATCATCCGCAGCTTCGACCATAAAATAATGGCACGCCAATATGTAAATTTTAATGCAAGAAACAATTTTATTTTATGAAAAACATTTTTAATTTTGACCTCAATGACATCATGTGAATATTTGACCATATGATTACCAATCTTTTTTTCTCAATAAAATTGCACTTGTCTTTTTGAAAAACATTTTGGGGCATCTTTTTTTGTTTGTATTAAAAAAATTACTTTATATTTATTTTATTTTATTTTTTTTTTTTTTTTTGCATTCTAATTCAAAATTTCAAGTGTTTGTAAATACACAACATTTATTTTTGTGTTTGAATAAGGGAGAAGAAAAAATCATATGATTTTGAAATCTTCGCACTGACAGAGTGACCGGAAAGAAATAAAATAATTTATTTGATGCCGTTTGAGAAAGTTATAATACATATAATAATTAAATTTAAAAAATAACTTCAACATAATTTAAATTTTTTTAAAGTTAAAATGATAATGGTTTATGCTAAGGCTGCGGTTTATTTAGGATGAATAATTAACGATATATTTATTAAGCAGCTATCAGCTGGCACAAACACAAACAAGCGTAAAAAGTTACAGATACAGAAAGTGGCTAAAGTGAAGACAATCAAAAGTTTTTAGGCTGGAGCTTCGCTGCTCCCGCTATTCTTCATTGGTTCATATAAAGCCAACCTGGCGGTAATTTGCTTTATCAGTTTATGAAAGAAATTCGCTGATAATTTTTAGGAAGGAGAAATTTCGATATTCTTTTTTCCTTATTTCTGGCAAAAAAAAAAGCCACAGCTTTCAAAATAAAATAAAAAAACAAATATAATCTAAAATTTTGAATGTTTTTGATAATAAATATATGTATAAAAAATACTTTAAAGGTAATACAAAATGTTTGAACATTTTTAAAAAAGAAAAATAATATGTTTAAAAAAATGAAACAATAAATTAAGGCACAAAAAAATTAATTAATTTTTACACACCCTATTAGCGTTCACAAACAATGAAATAAAAACTTTGAAAATAGTAGTGTTTCTTAATTATTTTTTGTTCTCACTTTAATTTGAACTCTTTTATTTTTACCTTTGTGTCCCGTATTAATTTCATTTTAATTAACACCAAATTAAATCAGGCAAAGCAGCCACCAACTCACATCATCCAAATTATTCTTATATACGTAATTTTGTATTTTTTTTAAAATTAAAATTTAATTTTGTCTGAAGTTTTTAAATTTTATTTTTCTACGAACTGTCTGATTGTTAATTTTCAAAAAGGAAAAAGTTAGGCTATAATGAATTTTATTTATCAAAGGTAAAAAAAGTAAAAGTTTAAATTACTACTTTCTTACTCTTTTTTTTTACTTCTCTTTCGAACAAAGACCATTTTCATTCATTTCCGATTTTTTTTATTTAGTTGTTTGAAATTATCAAAAAAAAATGGAAAGCAAAAAACGCTGAACATTATTGAAGGTCATTTTTCGTGAAAGATTCTCGCTTGCTTCCTTTTAAGTTTTTTTTTATCATCGGCCCACCCAAAAGCTTTTTTTAACGCATAATTTTTTTTTGTAACAATTTTCCTTTTCTTTTGCGGTGGCTATGTTTAATAAAAAGTATAAGAGTTGGACATTCCGGTTACATAGGACTCTCGTTCAAGTTTTTTCTCCTTCATGTTCTGTTTCTGGTTTTTCGCTTTTCTTTTGTAAAGAAAAGTTAAAAGTTAATTGGGTATGGCCATATCAGTCAGTCAGTCAGTCAGACATCATTAAAATATAATCAAAAAAAGATGAAGAAAAAAAATATAATCGTTTTTTTTGTTTTAGGTAAAAAAGAGAAAGTTGGATTTTGTAGCTACAAACCTAATTTTACAAAATTTTGCAAGGAGAAAGAAAAAATAATATTAAAATTTAGAATTTTTTCAACTTTTAAAATAGATTTAAAATAACGAAACTGCAATTTTACAGCTTTATCAGTGTTTTTTTTTCGTTGAAAATTTTTATAAGTTGAATACTGACCTTAAAAACGAAAACAGATTTTCTTTAGCAAAAACAAATATTATAAATAATTAATTTCGTAATAAAAAAATTTTTTTCTAAGAACCTTGTAATCCTTATTAAAAATAATCCTGTTGAAAATTAGTGCGAACGTGAAAGAAAATGTTTTTTTTTCTTGACATTGTTTTCATTTGTTCAAATTTTTTATTGGAACTTCAAATTCAAAAAACTTGCGGTGTTTGAAAGAATTTTTTTTACATTAACTTAAAAAACTGCCATTAATATTTTTTTCAAGGTTAGATAGAATAAACATCAAAAAATGCCATAAAAAAGTTTGTTGCAAAAGAATCACAAAAAAAAAGCTTGCATAAAATCGTTTCACATCTTCCACAGAAAAAAAAATTAATTAAATCATAAAAAAAAGGGAAATAAATAAACCCAAATATTTTTTTATGTTTACATGATTTTTTTCTCATTCAAACTGTTTTTTGTTTACAAAGTCAATAAATAAAAAAGGAAAGTAAATTTTTTATTAACAAAAAATAAAACATTTTCGAAGAAGAAAAAAACTCAAACTTTTTTCCTTTTTTTTTTGTTGTACTTAACCTCATTAAAAGTTGTCATCCTTTTCTTGACCATAACATTTATTTATTTTTATGACCTCATCTTCTTCGGAAGTAAGTTTATATCTCCTCCTTTTTTGTGAGGAATCAAACTTCCGGTTAAAAAATTGTATATAAACTAAACTCAAGCCGTTCCACAATCATCATCAAACTAAACTGTCTTCTTTTCGTTTAATTTCGAAGAAAAAATAAAAGGTTTAGTTTAAGAAAGAAAAAAGTTTTTTTGTTGCTATTCGATTTTGGTGTTCGCCTGCTACTTCTTTCTGTTGGTAGTAGTACTTTGAAATTCTCTTAGCGTAGTGTTGCTGTTTATTGTTTCGCCAACAACGACAGAAGAAAAAAAAGCGTTAATTTTTATTTTATTGACGCCAAAAGTTTTATTGTCTCGACTCCACCCATCTCATCAAGCAACGTTTCTGATTTTTTTTGGAGGCTCCAACATTACAAAAAAGGGTGTTAAACAACAACTCACTGGTTTCCTGCTACCCTTTTTTTACCTATTAAACTCCTACCTTTAACATTAAACTTTTTATTTTGTAATTTTATTCTTTCTCTGTATATATAAAAACAGAGAGAAACTTTGATAAAAATCACTATTATCAGTCCACCACTACCATTTCCTAAGAAAAAAAGGAAAAATGATGAAGGTTGTGTTGATTTTGGTATTAGTGGCTTTGGTTTTTTTGGTGGATGCAAAAATTAATAGTCCTAATACTTTACAACAAAGTCGTAAACAATGTTGGTCAAGTGGTAATGGACTATCAGCTAAACTTTGGGATGAAGGATCCAGAATTGATCGAGGTAACTATTTTATTTTATTGGTAGAAAAAAATGAAGAATTGAGTCTCACACAAAACAAAATTCTTTAAAATTAAAAAATAAATAATTTGAAAAATTTTTTGGCCTCGTTCAAAATTATTTTTCGACGAGTCTAAGCAAAAAAAGCTTAAAATTTTTAAGCTTTTTAAAACTTTTTTTATTTTCCAGGAAAATATTGGTATGAATGCAGAAATGGCGAACTTGAACCCCGTGGATGCTTTGGTGAAAATAATGAACGCATGTTTTTATACCAATCTTATGTATCCAATGGCTATGAAATCGAGTGTGCTTTGGATGCAAAAGGATATCTTGGATTTAAATTTGTTAGTTGCACGCCCGATGGCCAACAAAAATATAAGGTTGGACAAACATGGGAAGATTCAAAAAAGATGTATTGGTTTGAATGCAAACAAGATGGACCATATCTTAAAATTGAAGTTGGTGGTTGCATTACCCATGATAAAACAAGACATATCAAACTTGGTGAACGTTATGATTTTGGTGAATATAGGTTTGTTTGGTTTTATTACTTTGAAAGATGCCCCACGTTTTTTACCCCTCTCATTTGCCACGCCACCTCTGCTTCTTAGGCGCTGATCATAACTTTTTTTTCTACGCTGACTCAAAAAAAAAATAAACGCGTGGGTTTGAGGTTTCTTTCTTTCTTTCATAAAAAAAAGACCTTGAAAATAAAGGCGACGACGAATAAGTGTCATTTTTTTCTATTGACCAGCGGGAATGAAAACAGGTTTTAGTGGTTTTCTTTTTCATTCATTTTTTTGTTTGGGTTTGTGTAAAAAATTGAATGATTGCAATAAATAAAGCAAAGGTCAGTCAGCAGCCAGCCAAATACCAGCGTCTTTGTAAGGTTGTAGTTGCAATAAATGAGTGTACTTTGCCAGGAAAAACTTTTTTATAAACAAAACAAAAATTTTTAAATGAAAAAAGCCGCCAATTTGAAAAAAAGAAGCTGCTTTTCTTTTATTTTCCTTTTAATTTTTTTAAAGAGTTATGCAAATTAAAAAAAATTATATCGTAAAAACTTTGGTCTAACTACTGAAAAATTGTTAGCAACTTTTCCATTTTTTCCGTTCATAAAAACTCAAGAGGTGGCCTAAAAAAATTTACCCATAACTAAAATTTTTATTACCAGTAATAAACTTTGTATTTTATAATTTTTTATTTCTTTTTTTTCAGTTACGAATGCATGAAAAAATATAATGGTTCCATTCAAATGTGTTCTGTTGGTTGCATTCATAAAGGCCAACATTACAATGTTGGACAACAATGGCCGGTAAGAAACTTTTGTGACTTTATTAAACTTTTTTCGTTTTTTACTTACTTTTAATTACTCTCTTTCTTTTTTTTTGCTAAAATAATGATGAGATAGGTTTCTCACGTTCATTCACCTTTTTTGATTTTATTTCTCAATGAAAAAAAGTTACTTTTTGGGCGCAACAAAAAAAACAACTTCCGATTGGTTTTTTTGATTTTTAATAGGCAATTGTTTTTTCTTTTCTTACTCTCGTACAAAAGTAGTAATTAGTAGAGACAGAGGTGGGACAATGAAGTGGAACAAAAACCAACTTATTTTTTTTTTGCCATAGTTAATTAAGATTAAAAAAAAGTGAAGTTGAAGTGATAAATGATGGGTTTACTTATTACTATATTGAACCAATAAAAGAACAGTATGGAGTAATTAATTTAGCAAACTAAAAAAGTTAATAAGTTTTTTTGCAAAAGTTATTAATGATTTTTTTGTAAACAAAATTTTGCACTTTCTTGGATGTACCAAAAAATCTTTTAAGTTTTCAAAGAGTTTTATTTTTGAATTTAAAAAAATTAAAAATAATAAAATTAATATTTTTTCTAAAAACTTTAGTTTTATTAAAATTTTTATATTCTTTGAGTCTGAGG
>JAJQJQ010000567.1:0-20806 GCA_028622995.1 Panagrolaimus kolymaensis
TTATACCTGTTGGCCAAATTTCCTAATTAAATGTAACGAAACTCCTCTAAAGTTTGTGTTCCTCAATAAATCATATAAATTATATGAGAGTAGCTCAAAAACCAGGCATAAATGATGCTTCCATGTAAAATGGCTTTTAAGTTTAACTAAAATTAAAAAGTTATAAAAATGCCCAGAAAACATTTATTGAAACTTACCAACACAACCCCGCCCTTCAGAACTATGGTTATTCATAATTCCAATAAATGAATTTCAATTTGAGCTTGATCATAAAAAGCTTTTTTATTTTTAATAATTTTAATTTGCAACATATTCTTCTGCAACGGTATCAAAAGCTTTTGCCACTTGTCCAAAGGAACCTTTACCAATGGTTTGTTCAATTCGATATCGATAATCAAATATTTCTCCAATTCTTATAATATAATCATGATTTTCATCATCATAATTTGCTGCATCATGCTCTTGAAAGGATTGTTGTTGCTGTTGTTGTTGTTGTGGATCTTTATCATATTTATTATTTCCACCACTTTTTAGATGGTTGTTGTTGCTTATATTTTGATGGCGTTGGCCATTGTTGTTGCTGCTGCTGTTCATTTTTGTTATGATGATTTTGAATTCCTTGTTGAGCAAGTAAAGGAGCTTGAGAAGAAATTTGGGGTGGCATTATTCCTCCTGTTAATTGTTGTTGTTGCTGCTGCATCATATTGGTATCCATTTGTGGGGGTAATTGATGGAGTTGTTGTTGCATGGGATCCGCCATCATGATAGGTGTTTGTTGTTGGATATTCTGAAGAAGAAATCAATTAACAGCAAAGTAGATAAAAGAATATAGTTTTGTGTTTTGTTATTTTAACAAAGTAATATTCGAGACTACAAAAAACTTACGCAAATGTACTTTAAGTTTTATTTTGATTGAAATCGATCAATCAAAAAAATCAAGTTTTTTTGTTTAGTAAAAAGAATATTCTCAAAAATTTATATTCTTTCATTTTTGGATTTTTTTTTATAAAAATACTTACTTGTGGTGGCATAACTTGAGTAATCATGGATTGTTGTTGTAATTGTGGATGAGGCAAATTTTTGGATATTCTTCGATCAAATGTTAATGGCCCAGTTGATGATTGAGGTTGTTGTTGTGATCCAGAATGTCCTGGTGGGGCAGAGGCTTTAGGAGCGGATGGCCCGCTATTACCCGTTGCAGGAGGAGCATCATGATGTCGTCTTCTCATTTTACGATTATAATATTTTTCATTTATACCTTTGTATGTTTTAATTAAATCTATGGTTAATTTATTCAATGGCATATTAGATGGATCCCGAATAGGTCGATCAAGTTGATTGGTATCTTCTTCCATCATTGACTTTTGCATATTATGCATCATGGAATCATGCATTTGTGGTTGAAGAGATTTTTCTCGAGTCAATGTTCCATTCGACGATGATCCACTGGGTTTTGGATTATCTATCATCATTTGTTGTGGCGATGATTGTTGCCTTAAACCACTTTGGCTTTGTTGCATATTTATCGGCTGTTGTTGAGGTTGTGGACGACCAGTACCCGGAAAATACATTTGTCCGCCATTCGAATTATTTACCATACCTGAATGTTGTTGTTGCTGTGAGATGGTGGCGGTTGTTGCTGATTAAATGAACTAATATTCGAATTATTTCCTGGAATTAAACCCGGCGCCATTGTTGGCCAATTCGGTGGAAATGCGGGAGCTCCATAACCTCCTCGATGAGTTTCTAATTTAGCATCCTTAAAAACAGTTGTATTTAAATTTGGAATATTTTTTTATGGACCTATAAGAAACTAACCATATTTTCCTTTTCTTTGTCTTTTTTCTAATTCTTTCATTTATCAATATTGCATTTATAAGCAAACAAGAATATCGAGGACCAAAAATTATTATACCACGAAAGCGATTTTTTAAAGAAATCAAAATAAAGCAAGGGTAAATAAATGCCCAAAGGAATTGAAGCAAGCAATGGACCAACAATAAAAATATGTAGGTGTCACTGCGTACCTTAAAAAAATCAAAATCAATTATAAAAAAAGAAAAGAAAAAAATTAAATCAATAATTTATCGGAAAAAACGCAATCAAAAAAAGGAAAATACACGCGAAGGTTTTGTTTTTTTTTAAGACGACGAAAATGAGCCAAAAAAGAAAAGCTATTAAATTCAAATTTTTAAAAGAGTTTTAATCTTAAAAAATTTTAAAAGATAAAAAATTATGGCAGAGCTAATAAGGACAATAATTTTAAAATGATGTAACGTTTTTGCGGTGGAGGTAAAATATGTGATGACTAAGCAACAACCTCACCCACAAAATAAATAAATACTTATAAACAAGGGCAATTAATGAGAGAGAGAAAACAAAAAATAAATAAAGCAAGCGCTTTTCAAACATCATTTTTGAATTATAGAGAAAGAAAGAAAAAAACAGCTGATGTTAATTCAATACTTACTTAGTCACTCCTTGTTATTTTTCTTTTGAACGTCAAAAAATAAAAGAAAAACAAATTATAAAAGTTTAAGGGCGGTTGTAAATTGACGACAAATAATAAAAAAAGGTAAATAAATTTATCAAAAAAATAAAAAATATAAAATTTACAAGAATGAAATAATAATTGTTAAATTGTGCGGGAAAATTAATTTTTATAAGAAAGCAGTCATTTATTTATTTATTTTTTGATGACACATTTTTGTGTCGAAGAAAAATTAAAATGAATGAATGGAATATAATAATAATTTAGTAGCAGCCAAAAACAACAACGACCAACAATAATCGTTTCCTATATTATCATCTTTCCTCACCGCTCGTTTTCCTCGTTCGTTTTGTGTGTGGCATAAAACAAAAAACATATATAAAAAAATAAAGAAAGACAACGTAATCTTACGAGAGTGAATACACTCTTATGAAAAATGCTTGAACAAAAAAATAATATATACACGCGTTGCTTTGTATTTCGTACTCTTTTTTCTTTTTCTCATATTTTTTTGAACGCTACTAGTCAGTCAGTCATAAGAGAGAGAGAGAGAGAGAGAAAGCGTTTTTTACCTTATAGAATCTAGAGAAAAACATACATAAGCAATGCAGCAAAAAAAGAGAGGCAGAGAGAGCGTCCTTCGTTTTTTTTCTCTTGCAACGCACAAACACAAACGCACACATATATGCGCCGCTTATGTTTAAAAAAATTTTTGGAGCGACAAACCATCCGCCACACGGCGGTATAAAAGTGAAGTTCAAATGGAAATGAAAAATTTGGTCGTTGGTGGTCGAATTGCCAAAAACCAAAGGAAAAAGCTATTTTTTTAGTAAAAAATGTCTGTTTTTTTGCATATTTAATTATAATTCTCTACGGATATTCAGTTGAAAAATATTGAAACTCTCACAGAATATGTAATCGAATATTGCGGATAAGATCGTGAGATAGATTTTCATAAAAAAATCAATGAGCCGAAATCCTAGCGTAAGAGTTTTGAGCATTTTGGTCATTTTTACGTTAGAAAAAGTGATTTTTTTTGGAACTTTTCAGAAACAATTATGGCTAAATTCATTAAGTTGCTTTAATTTTATTCTGTGACATTGAAAATCTATAATCTTATCTTGCCTACAAATTGGTGCAATCAGTTTTTCCGAAGACAATCTTTTTCCGAAAATCCTTACGTAAGAGTTTTTGGAATGCATGGAAACATAGCTTCTGCTTTGAAAAAAAGCAAGAAATTGTGATATTTTTTATTTATTTTTTAACCAAAATACAAAAGTTTCATAAAATATTTTATATAAAAATAACAAAATTCGGCTGTAATATGTTAATTTATATCTTTTTAATCATGGGAATTATAAAAAAATTCAAAAACAGAAATTATGATAAAACTTTATCTTTGAATTCAAAGAAATTGTGAATCAGCTAAGCCTCTGACTTCTTCATTTGGTAAACTTTTCTTTTTCATCGAAGCATATATTCCTTTCCCAGCTCCAGCTCATTACCAACAAACATAATTTTTTCTCATCATGAGTGGCAATTCTTCTTAGCCATTGTTTTATTACAGAATGCATATGCTCGATTATCTGTTCAGAAAAATAATTGAAAGTTGCTTAGTTTCTAAAAATGGCAATCTTTTTATCAGATATAAGTATAATTATTTCTTTACCATCGTAATTTTTTTGTTCTCGATCCCTCAAACTTCGTTTCCTTGGTTGGTCAGCATTTCGAAGAAAATCATCACCGCTAACAATTTTTGATGGTTGCATTTAAAAATAAAATATACAAACTAACAAAGCAAAATGCAAAATTTTGTAATAAAAAGTATTAAGGATATATTCTACAAAATAACAGCAAAAATGATGTACAAATGATACACACTTTTGAGCTATTTTGTTTTTCAAATTGACTTTCTTTTTTTTTTGGGACACATGGGTTGCCATTCTTTCAAAAAGCAAATACCAAGCCAAAAACATTTTATTCAATCAATATTAAAAAAAACCGCGCGCCAAAAAAATCGTATTTTGTCTTCATTGTTTACATCTTTGATTGTAAATATGATGCGAACTTACAAGCGCGGGAAACATTTTCCTTTTTATATTTTTTGTTTATTTTACTGATATTATATATAACTGATTTACTTTGAGTTTTTTTTAATATTTATATTCCAAACATAATCGACTTATTAAATTGCGAATTTTTGATTGCTAAACATTTTTTTATAATTTTTTGCACATAATTATATTTTTAGTAAAATGGATGCTACCGAAAGTATTAGTAAATCAGATGGTGATTACAAAATGATTACTCTTTCATTTAATTATTGGAAAGAAAAATTAAGCCTTGAAGATAACACTTTTCAATTTAAAATTAAAAAGTGCAAAGATTGGAAGAAATTTATACAAGAAAATATTTTTAAAGTAAGCTTTTCTTTCTTCTTTATCAGTAAAAGTATATTTATTAATAATTCATATATTTTCATAATTGTTGAAACATTTAGATCGACAACGATAATGAATTTGTTATTCCCAATAACCTCGATGCCTTGCTAGAATTAATAGAAGCAAAAAAACTTACCTTAAACAATCCTTTTATCCTTTGTGTAGTTATGCAAGAAAATGGAAAATCGCGGTTGAGTATTGAAAAGATTCTTTCTGCTTGCCTATATAAAAGCCCAGCATTGGTAATTTTTTAAAATAATTATTTAATCGATTATTAAATTATATTTAGGTTGCTCCTATTTTTGTTGAAGTAAACAGGGATACTAATGTTATCAAAAAAGTAGGAATTAGCTCAAAAGAAAAGAATGGCATCCTAGATTTTCTATTTAAAAATTCAATATTTGGTGTTGAAAAAATGTTTCATTTTACTTTTTCGATTTGAAATTTTGAATATTTTTTACATTAAATTGTTATTGATTTATTTTTTTATATACATATATTATAGAAAAGTGCACATAAAAATGGAAAAAAATGTTTTTATTATTTTAAATATGTATTTTGGTTAAAAAATAAATAAAAAATATCACAATTTCTTGCTTTTTTTCAAAGCAGAAGCTATGTTTCCATGCATTCCAAAAACTCTTACGTAAGGATTTTCGGAAAAAGATTGTCTTCGGAAAAACTGATTGCACCAATTTGTAGGCAAGATAAGATTATAGATTTTCAATGTCACAGAATAAAATTAAAGCAACTTAATGAATTTAGCCATAATTGTTTCTGAAAAAGTTCCAAAAAAAATCACTTTTTCTAACGTAAAAATGACCAAAATGCTCAAAACTCTTACGCTAGGATTTCGGCTCATTGATTTTTTTATGAAAATCTATCTTCACGATCTTATCCGCAATATTCGATTACATATTCTGTGAGAGTTTCAATATTTTTCAACTGAATATCCGTAGAGAATTATAATTAAATATGCAAAAAAACAGACATTTTTTACTAAAAAAATAGCTTTTCCTTTGGTTTTTGGCAATTCGACCACCAACGACCAAATTTTTCATTTCCATTTGAACTTCACTTTTTCATTGAAGCTATACCGCCGTGGCCACCACATTGTGAATGAAGAAGACTGTCGTCGTGGTTGTAGAAAGGAAAAATATATAACGGACGACTACGAAGATAATTTTTCTCATTGAGTTATTGATTTAAACTGATGCATTTTCTCTTTCTCAACTTTTGGAAAGAAAAGAGAGAAAAAGTGCGTCCGTCCGTCAATGCCCCTCTCACAAAAGTGCGTAACTATATTGTCGTCGCCATTAAGGGAAGGAAGGGAGAAGAAAGCCCGTCAAAAGTCCAGTTGTTCGCTTTGATGAGACGAGACGTCCGGTGGTGCTATTTTTTTTTCTTCTTTGCCGGCGATGAAGAAAAAAATGTTTGAATGAGAAAAAAAAGTTTTGAGCGTTGTTGGTCTCTAAAATCAAAATCATTGGGTGAAAAAAAAGACTACTCTGATGCAAATAATTTTGATCAGATAATAAATAATAAATGGGTTTCTTTAAAAATATATAGTAAGTATAATAATAATTTGTTAACAAGGTTCTAAAAATGAACAAAGCTTTGGCGCGTTTTTTTAAACTAGGAAAAAAGGTTTTTGAAAGAAAAAAAATCAAAAAAAGAAATATAATGACGCAAGAGAGTGAAAGAAAAAATGATTGAGAAAAAAATGATGATGATATCACGGGCGGCGACTGACTAGCTTGTTGGCCACAACAATAATATCATAAGGGGTTAAAAGCAAGAAGCTGCAGCTAATAAATAGCAGGTGACCCAAAGGCCTTAAAAAATCAAATCTTTTTTAGAGAGTGAGAAAACTCAGATCACAGAATGACACCTGAAAAATAATTTGAACTTTTCAACAAATAAAAAAAACAAAAAGATATTTCAAAATTTGAGAAATAAATATTTTTTGTTTAAAAAATTGATTGAATTAAGAAAGAACGAAAGAAAAGAATTAAGGTAAAAAAGCATGTTTTAAGTGACTTTAAACTCTGTCATTTTGGAAGAGATTTACTTATCCCATTTTTATTTGCAACCGACGAGGTAAAATAACCGGAATTTTTGGTCCTAGAAGTTTTAAAGAAAGAAGGAAAAAATTAGCTTTAACTTTGCACTCACTCATTCGATAGATAGTTTTAAAAAAAGTGAATTTTTGACGGGTTATTGGAAGTAGGAAAATGAAAACATCCCAGCTGGTAAAACATTGTCTTCTTCATCTTTTTGTTGTTGTTGGATTTTATCTAATATTGTTGAAAAGCAGCAACAATGCGTCATTTTCTTATTTTCCTCTCCAATTTTCACTTAGATACTTGGAAAGTCGTCATGACGAACAAAATTTTTAGTTATTAGAAAAAAAGATCGCTTTCAGGCAAGAAAATTTAGGAACAAAGATTAAAATGAATATATGCAAAAAGAATTAGAAAATATAGCAAAAAAGTAGATCAAGTTACATTGTTTAAAAAAGCAGATGTTAAAACAAAGAAAAAATAATATATCACAACTAAAAGATATACCTCAAAATTAATATTAACATAGCCTAAAAATTTTTAGACTTTTTATATTAAAAATGCCTAATAGTTAAAAGATTTAAAAAAATAAAAGTCATTTAAAAAAGCTAACAATTAATTTATTGTCAAATGTGCTCGCCGCCGCAATTGTTAGTTGGTTAGTTAGTTTAATAAATGAATGAATGAAAAGGAACGAACGACAAAGCTAGCGACGACGATGGTGACGATATTTATCGATGAAAGCAACAGCGGCGATCGCCGACAGCAGAAGTTAAAAGTGAACTTACTGGCGAAGACTTTAACTCCCTTCCTTCCTTTGCTTCTCTTCCCGTTGTTGGCCCCTCAATTTTGTTGTGCATCATCACAATGAACATTTTTATTTTATTTTTTTGCAAAATAAATCGAACGCTTGCTTTTGATCACATAAAAAGAAAGTAACAGTGTCACACTTTTTTTCCTAATCATTTCAGGCTCTTTTTTAAACTTAATTAAATTACACCAAATAATGCAAATTTTAAAGACTTTTTTATAATTGCTAAACAATAACATTTTGAAAAAGGGTAAAAAGTTAAATACAATTTTTTTGTTGATTAAAAATCTAATTGTCCCAAAAGATTATCTTTTTTTTAAAACCCCTTTTTTCCTTTACCCATTTCTTTCGTTTATCTCTAATTTTTATGCAACACCTTGCTTTTTCTTCCATTGTTTTTAATGTTTCTAATTTCAATGATGGGAGAGGACGAACAAGAAATTTCGGCAAAAGGCCAATAAATTTAATTTGAATATAAATTTTCGAGTATAATCACTTAATTTAATTATTTTTAAATAATTTGCTTCAGAATATAATGGCTTAATAATCAGTGGAACAACATTTTTAACTGTTATTTTTCCAGCCTATAAAATTAATACTTTAAAATGTTAAAACTGTTTTTATAAAAGGGTTAAACTTGCTGATAAAGCTTTAATGAAATAATTTTTTGGCTGGCTCCTTTTTTTAATAAATTAACTAATCTTTTTTATCACCAAAAAATATAAAAAAGTTTATAAAAAATTCAAATAAGCACATTGAAATTTATTTCAAAAAAATAAAGAAAGAAAAGATCGATTATAACAATTTTATAAAAGCTTCATACAAAAGCGATCTAGAAAAGTGAAAGGAAAAGAGAGCAAACAAGTAGCGGTTGTTTTGATAAAGCTTACGCTGCTGATACTTTTTGATCGGCTGAGAGACAATCATGATGCTTTTATTTATAAAATGTTTTTCTTATTATTGTGTCTTTTTTTGTAATGAACAAACGAAAACTGAAAACTTAAAATATTTATTTTAATGGACAAAGACGAAAAAGTAAAATTTCGAGGGCGGTAAAAAATCTTTTTTTAAAGAGTTTTCTTACTTTTATTAATGACAAAATCAAATGAACGCGAAAAAACCAAAGATGTAAAAAAGGAGTCCATTTTTTTATCTCTCGTTTTCCATGTGAAAAATTGTTTTTCAATATTTTTTCTCTTTCAACGTTATTACAGTAAAACAAAAAAAAAATAAAGATTTCAAGTGCAAATTGTGTTTTTAATTGATAGTTTTTTTTGAACGATCGATTTGAAAGTAAATGACGGTAAAATAAAGCAGGTTTTGAAAAGTTAATAACAAAATGGAAAAAAATAAGAAAAATGAAAAATTAAAACTGAAAAGGAACTGTTTTAACATACAATTAAACTTTGATATTGATTTTGTTTAAAAGACTTTTACTTTTGGGTTTTCCATTGAAAAAAATTATAACAAATTTCGTGAGTTTTGTCATTTACTATTGATTAAGTAGAAACAAATCAAGGTTAGCTTTATCGTCCTTTCCTTATACTATTAAATAACAACAAAAATATAGGAACAAAAAACAATAATAAAACGAACACAATTTTTAATGAAGTCGATGATGATAATAAAAGTAAGATAAATCATAAAAATGAATGAAAATGAGAAGGTCGCTGCTCTTATTGGCCATATTTTTTACCCGGGTTGGCTGCACTAAAGCTTTGTTTAAATAATAAAAATCCAACAATAACAATTTATTATTTTATTTTTTTTTGGCCAAAGTTTGTCAAGCAGCATCCATAATATCATCCCGAAATATATCATGAAAACTTAATGTCCGTTCATGAACACTCTTATCATCAAAATTATATGTGTCTTGACTTGATGAACGTTCATATTGAATTGGTTTATGATTACAGTAACTATGATAGCATTCAAAAATAATTATAAAACCTATCTAAAAAAGTTTGGAAAAAATGTAAAAATTTAGTGGCAAAGAAAAAGAAAAATTTACAATGCAAACTGATATTCCAGCAATAACTACAGTACCAATAATCATTTGATGAAACGCGTGATCTCGCATATTTAGCTGTTGAAAGGTTTCAACCAGCAATTCATTGGCATTAACAATTTTATTGGAATTAATTTGAAATAATATTAATAAAAATAAAAAATAGTTTGATCTCAGCAATTTTATCATTTTTGTTGTATAATCTAATCTTTAAACCACATGAAATAACAAAAAAATTAATTTACTTTCCTTTTTTCTGCCAAATAAAAAAAATTAAAGAAGAAATAAAAAATATTGGAAGGGAGGAGAAATAACTTTTTGACACTGAAATGGACCGCTGGGTTTTTTAGGTATGCTCGACCGCAAAAAAAGAAAATGAAAAAATGAAGGATCGATCACATGGGCCTTGAATCGACAGAAAATGTTGTCGTCAGATAGTAAGTAATTAATTATTACCTTTACTTTTCTTCCAAAAAAATAAAAAATCAGTCATTTGGTACTCTCCGAACACTACCTTTTTTCTTTCTCTCTAATCGCATGAAGTAATAACTTTCTTTACTTGGAAAAAAATGAAAGAAAATGAAATAAATATTTTCATTTATCACCGGAAGACTAAAATTTTAAAAAACTCACATGTTTTTTTTATTCACAAAATTAAAAAAAAGATTGAATGACAACAATTTTATTTACTTATTTATTTTGTTTTGTTTTGCTTAAACTTGACAAAAAAAAGCATAATTATGTGTTAGGTTTCAAAATAAACCACATTCCAAACTAATGATTTCAAAGATATCAGCGACTGTTAACATTTTTTCAAGTTTTTTTCCCTTGCGCATGCAACGCTGCAATCCTGAAAAATGCTCTGATTAAAATGAAGATGTTATACTGACTGCGTCAAAGTCAGAATGGATGTGACCCGCTAACCGAGATACTTGCTTCTTGCTGCGTATCTCCCAAATAAAGAAATCAACCGAAATCCAGGCAGGCAAGTCAAGCAGAAAAAAAAAGTTGTCTCATCTTCCTTTTTTTGGTGATTTTTTTAAAAGTAAACGAAAATCAATAAAATTCAAATCTCGTCGTTTATCTTCTTCTCTGTCGAAAAAAAAACCTAAAAGCAATTTCTTTCATTTGGAAAGAAACCTTTGATTTTTATTTATATATTTTATTTATTTAATGCAAATTTTGAAATGAGAAAACTATTGATATTAATAATTCTACCAATTTTTGGTCATTGTATACTAATCTCTTCGCCATTTGATAATTTTCGAATAGAATGCCCACAAAATTCTGGTACTCAAAGATTGAGTATTAAAATGGTGGAATCACAAGGAATGAAGAGGCAAGATACTGTATTTGCTTTAAGCTGCAATAAAATCGATGAAGTATGTTATATTTTAATTTTTTACTTTGTTTTAAAATCTATTTTTTGTCTATGTTTTACTTTAAATTTTCCTATCGGTTGCAATTTTAGATTTATCCTTGGAGTAGCATACCTCAAGGAGTTTTGGAATTGGAACGGGAAGATTGCCATTATACTAGCATGTTTGACCCAATAATGGATACAAATGTTAGCTATACTTGTGGTCCCAGAGAATATCTGGCTGGTATTACGCGTGTAACTGACACAAGGTTTGCTCTAAAAAATTTAAAACCTTAATAAAAAAGCCATTTGACATATTTAAAGGATTCAAACCATGTGTTGCCGCTTGCGAACTCGTGATGAAGCAAATTGTGAAAATGTTCGATTTGGTAAACCATTAGGATACAATGGAAAAGTTGAAATACAGTAATTTATTTTTTTCACACATTCTTCTAACTAATTTTACTTCTTTTATAGATTAAATGGAAAATTAATTAATGCTTTAAATGTTGAAAAAAATTTATATAAAGTTCGATTCTGTGATCTCGTTCCCCGTGCAATCGGTCAGTGAATCATGAGTCTTTTTTTATCTACTTTTTTAAAAATGAATGTTAATTCGATTAGTAAAAAAAGGGTGAAATTATATTTTATTTTTTAGAAGCCATTCTTAATGACATTAAAACCACCACAACAGCCCGTCCCATAAGTACCACCACAACCACGAAGACAATGGAACAAACAACAACTTTTAAACCATCAACAACGATAGTTTCAAACAAGCTAGTAAAAGAGCAAATTAAAGGTATGTACATATAATAAAATGATGAAATTTTTAGGTGGAGTAAATAGATACTAATTTTACTTTTTACTTTTTAGAAACTACAAAATTAAGTAATGGAACGTCTTCTAAAAAAACTGCAGAAAATGAATCGGAGACGGTAGTAGAAAACGGAAATGATTTAAGAGAAAGTGGCACTGATGAAGAAAGCAAAGATCAATTGCAAGAAGAAAATGTTAGGGAAGAAGCTGATCAAGAGCTTGAATTATTTCCAACAAGCACCGCTTTCGTCGTCGCCGCAAATGAAGATTCAACTCCAGCTTCAGTTGAAGCTGAATCAATCAATCTCACGCCAACAGCCGCCTCACCAAGCGTAGAAATCTCAGCTGAAGAAAGAATTCTTTCACCTTCATCTGAACCCTCAAAAATTAATCCTCAAATTATTTCCACCAGCTTCGAAACTCAAGCTTCACCCATGAAAGAAGAAAATATTTTTCCAACTGAAAAAGATTATGAAAATATTGAAGAAGCTGAAGCTGAACTTATGTCAACTATAGCAGAAATGATAAAAGCAAGAAAAATTGCAAAAAATATTATTAGCAAAGTTAAAGCCGCAGGTGTGAAACAACAAATAAAAGAAAAGCAAGAAAAAATGGCTGAAGAATTATTGAGGTTTGAAAAATAGCATTTTTTGCAGCGATTTTAAAAAATAGGTTTAATTACTGTTCTTTGTTTTAAGTTTTTTAATCAACGACCTTGAAAAAAAAAATTACAAAAAAATGAACATTTGGGACGGAAAAATACTTTGAACGAATTTTAATAGTATTTTTTGCATTAAATAATTAATCTTTTTGTAGTTTATTACACACACAAAAAAGCGTTACATTTTATATCAAGAAGATTGCATTTTGGCATTTTAATAGACAAAATAAAACAATATTTCAGAGAAATTGAAGTTGAAACCGACCCAGAAAAGGCTGATGTACTTTTTAAACAAAGTGTTGAAATGCTTAATGAATTATCGGAAACAAAACAAATAATGTCGACTGAAGAATTTTCTAAAGAAATGATGAAACAAGAAGAAATGAAAAAAGAAGAAGATTTTGAAGTAAGTTTTAGAGATTTTTCTAAAATATTATGCCTTTAACAATCTGAAACATAACAATTTTTTTTCTCAGCCTACTACTTTTACACCACCACTACCTGATTCACTTGAAAAGGATGTGTTTGATATTGATAACACACCCAAATATAAATTAACAACTTTTCCACTTATACATATTTTAACTTCTACTAATGCACCAAGACTTATTGCACCAAAATCAACAACAACGACTATCGTAAGAAATAATAAATTAAAGCAGCAGCAGTCTCAAATAAAGCCAATTGTGGCAGTTAAAATGCCCATCGATGCGACGTCATTCGAAGAGGATATTTTTGAGAAATCTGATGAAACCACAAAAACCACAGAGCCTCCGATTATTTCCACGTCTGTCGAAAAAAAAATTACGGCAGATTCAACATCTTCTGAAACAACTCCCAAAGCGCTGATATCAACCCAGCTATCAGCAGAATTTTCACCAACTTCAAAAATTATTTTGCACAATCACCACACCGCTATTAGCAGCACTTCTCCCGCCTCATACATTGATAACTCACAACAAAGTATTGAAGATGCTTTTGATTATCCAAAGCTTTTATTTGTAAAAAAACATATAAAGAACCCCATCATTTTAAAGCCATCTGTAGAAGAAGGCCCTTCCAAAGAAGTTTTGGCTGCAGCAAGTTCATCCAATGAAGCTAGACGCGCGCCAGCAAAAGTAAACGAATTTTTTTACTTTTAAAAATTGCCAAAAATAAAATTAATTATTTTAGTATTTTGAAGAAGTTTCTGCTACTTTGCCACCCCTCGATAATTTTCCATCACCGCCATCAAGAACTCGATCAAGACCCAAACCCCTCGAACTTCCAAGAATTTCTCCTCCACGAGAAGAATATCGCCCACCAATAATTGAATTTGATGAATATGATGAACTTTTCCGCCAAACTACACCCATTCCATATTTTTATAAAAGTTATCGAAAGCATAATCCAAATCCGCATTTAGCTGCTCCTAACGCTCGGGGAAATTTTGCGGATCAACCTTACGTTGATGAACTAACAAAAAATTCACCTTTTGAAACAAGCTATGAAAACAGATTTATTCCTTCGGTATCGAAAAAGATTTTTTTTATTTTTAACAAAAATATTTTAGGTGAGGCCAAGATATCGTCTAACGAAACAAACAACATCACCACCAGAGCCAACTACCACCACGGAAGATTTTGCTACTGAAGCCACAACCGAATTCGCATTTGTTTATGAAGAACAGCCTCCAGTTAAAAGTCGCTCGAATGATAATAGCCCATTTGATTTCCCAGAAATTCGACGGGCTCCAATTCCACGAAGAAAGGCATACGAAGAATATAAAAAATACGATGAAATAATTCCACCGAGTCAATCATTTACAGGTAAATATTTTCTTTTATGGTTTTTTAAAATAAATCTAATTTTTAAGAAAAAATTGCATTAGATGCAATTTTGACAGCAAAATCAAAAGAATCGCCCCAATCAGTAGCTAAAGAAGAAAACAGACAAGTTGATTTAAAAGATGGTGAAGGTATTATGAGTTTTGAACCAGAAAATAATAAAGAAATGGAAATACAAAAGGCTAAAGGTTAGTTTTAAATAATTATAAAACCTGCAATTAAGTGAATTAATTTTTTAGATTTATTGATAGAAGATATAAGTAAAACTCAAGTTGATGCAACTGAATATCAAAATGAGCAAGACAATGATGTTGACGAAAATCATCGTAAGAATTTTATTTTATATTTATTGTTTGCATAAAGTTAATTTTTTTAGAAGAAATTGAAACTTTGGTGCCTATGAATGCAATTGATCAATCTGCCTCGGTTGAAACCAATTCAACTGAAGAAGTAATAGAAGTTCCAGAAGTGCCAGAACAACAACCTTCAACAACAAAAGCAGAAGCTGCACCAACTACAGAGACTTCTACCACACAATCTAAAACTACCCCACCTCCAGTAACTACGACACTTGAATCACATAACACAGGAGAATATTATGTTCCTGAATATCAGGATGTTGTTGAAGAACCTGAACCACCAACATATGACCCTCGAGCTTTTTATCATACTTTGCCACCTCGACCAATAACTAAAAAAGAAAAATATTTAACTTTTTGCACTAAAGATCTTGCAATTCGTGATTCAAATAATATGGTGGTTGCATGTGGAAGTGAGAGCGAAGTTTGGGAACCTAAACGATGCCCAGATGGAACTGATTGCTTTTATACCACTGATTCAGCGTATAGAATTTGTTGCCCTGTGGCAAATGGATAATAATTATTTAAAGTTTTGTAAAATAATAATTTCTTTGGCTTAAAACGTGTTTAAAAAAATACAATTTTTTTACTAATTTTTTATTTTTTTTATGCATTCCAAAATTATAATATTTTTGTAATATAATAAATAATAAACTATTTGCAAAACTCTGTTTTGTTTTTTTGAGATCATATAAACAAAGGACGGAAAGTGAGATTTGACAAAAAAAAGAGATAAAGAAATTTAAAAAAACATGGATTCTCAAAGAAAAAATGAATTTTAAGCTTTTGAATTTTTGTTGAAAAACTTCCGGGTTTTAAATATAAAAATAAGCTTAAAATTCTTAAATTAATTTACGAAACCAAAATAAAAAAATATATTTAGAAAAAGACACGCAATTAATCAGAAATTAATATTTTTGTAATGTTTGGAGGGAAGCTGTGAAAGGATTGACACTACTAAAATGAGCAAAACCAGATGGAGTATTTAAGAATCCAGCGCCTGGAGTTCCAACAGCTGAATAATTTCCTTGATACATTCCTGGTGGTAAGCCTTGACTCCCAGGAGTTGGATAAGCTGAACCTGATCGAGGTGAAGAATGATTTCGAACATAATCGGAATCAAATTGAGCTGAATAAACATTTGCATATGTTGTTAATTGATCGGGTGCTCCTCTTAAAAAATTAGGTTTAAGTAGTGTTAAAAAATATGAGGAATACCTGTTATACAATGCTTCAGCCAATTCTGCAGCTCGCTTTAAAATTTGTTCTTTTGGAAGATTTTCTGGGTCATTAGGATATTTTGGTAATAACTTTTGTAATCGTTTAAAAGCATAATCAATATTTGGTTCGTTTAAGGCTTAAAATTTTAATTAGAATTTTTGATTTACTTTTATTTTTGCTTTTTAACTAACAGATATAAGTAAATCGAACAGTGGGACATTGAAAGTGAACGCGTGAATGTGATTTATTTTTCCATGACACTGCAACTTCAACAGCTCCAGAATTTTGTCTAGCTGGGACTATAACTTTAATAGCATGAGCCGAAATTAATGTTACTGCCTAAAAAAATTTTAAAAGTTGACAATTTATGCAAATTATTTTTTTATTTTTTTACTTCACTGTAAACTGGAACCGAGCCAAAAGTAACACTCATTCCATCACAAAAATTTTCACCAATTATTACAGCGGTTGAACCACCTTGACACCAACCATCGTTGGGACAAATAGCTTTGACAATGGGTGGCAGAACTCCTCCATTTTCTTCAGCTGCAGCTAAAATATTTTCTGATGTAACTAAAAAATAAATTACCGTATAAATATGCTTTTTTTGTGTTTTAATTATTTGCTTTTTTTCTCAAGCTAACTTTAAAAAAAGTTAATCCCAAGACTAAAAAAGGTGTCAAATAACATGAAAGTCAAAGTCAGTTTTAATCTGAGTTTTTGTTAGTTAATAAGTTGATATTTTTTGTTGCTCAATATAAACACAACCCCTTGGGAGATTTAGTTTTAGAAGAATTTTATTTTCAACTTGTTTTAGTAAAGTCAAGCAAGAGCTAAAAAATTCTTTATCAAAATGCAATATCTAAAACTTGGCCATTTCATTCCATTCTATGAATCTGCTTTAAATTTAAAGGGAAAAAACTCTTTCCTTTTTCTAACTCACATAAAAACGCATTCAACTCAAACTCATTTGCATACTTGGACAGTTTTTTTTATTTATATTTATATATATATTGGATGTGTCAGAGGCAATTAAAAATTATGATATCCTCTCTTCCTTCTTCTTGTTTGATGCCTTAGTAGGAGTAGTAGTTATATAAAAGGAGCAGCTGCAACTACTTTTACGGAAGCGATACTTTTATACAAAAGAAAAGGAAAAATAACGGTTATATAGGCGCGAACAATGTTTTGTTTGAGCTTGTTATAACCGGAAGTGTCATAAAAAGTCATCGCTTTTTTATTTTTATTTTTTTAGAAAAAGTCTCACTCGCTGTCTATCTATCTTTTTTTCTTCTTCTTGTGGTGCCAAGTTGTTGCGCTTCACAAAAAAAAGTTTGTTGGTAGTTACACATTTTTGCCGGATGGCTCATCTATTTTAAGGAGAAGCCTTTTTTAGCAGCTGGTACAAAAAAAAAGAAAAACGATGGAAAAGAGTTTTGTTTTTCTCAAATAAATTTTTTTGTGACATTTTTAACTCTAGTTTTAACTTTTTGGAAATAAAATAAATTATGCAATTTTTCATTCTCGTTGTTCACTCACTTTCTGGATCGGGTCGTCTGACTCGTCTTCCATGTTTAGAATTATTATGTACAAACATATTGTCAGATTCAGCAAGAACAGTTGTATCTACACGAGGAGTTGGGCATAATACAACCTAAAAAAAGCAATGGAAAAAGTACAGTAACCTCGAGAAATTTTAAAAAATGCTTACTCTAAATCTTCTCATATCTCTTGGATTTCCAGCATTTTTCAAACAATTTTGATTGCATTTAAGAAAAAACTTTAAAAAATATCTAAAAAGCAAAAATTTATTTGGATAAAAAACATCGGAAAGTTTAGATTCTTACTTATCAATAATGGAAGGATCACTGGGAGTTTCATTACGATTTCCACAACTTTTCTTTTCACAACATCTACTACACATCACTTCATGAGTTAATAGCACTCGACACATTTCAGGATTTTTATCTTGTCCTTCATATGCGATTGCCTGAAAATAAAATTCAAATTTTTTACATTTTTATCGCAAAATTTAATCAACACCAGTCGCCATATGTCTGACTGAAATTATATCATACCTCTTTGGTGACACTGTCAACAAGACGAACATATAAATCTTGATCGGTTCGCATCCCTGCAAAATAATAAAATTTTATTATATTATTAATTAACTTTTTTCATTAATTTTGAGGAACAGCAGTAATGAGATTGTTAGTTATTTTCTTTTGTTTTCTTTCTACTTTTTTTTGTTTTCACTGTATAAATATCTTTTCATTGTTTTTTTTTGCGCCAAAAAGTCTGATCTTTTTTTTTGTATTTCTTTTTGCTTTTAATCATCGTCATTTTCCTTTATAAAAAAAAAAGAAGGGCGAGAGAAAAATAGTTTCATGCGCTATTTTGGTTGTTGTTGTTTAATTGCGCTATTGGCACCATCGCTGCCATGCCACCTGCAAGCTGATCTTCTTCATTTTTTTGAATGAATGAAAAATGAAACATTTTATTTTCCCACTTTTTTTCTTTCTATCCCCAACAAAAAAGGCACAAAAAGAAAAAAATGCGCGGAAAGAAATGGTTTTTTTTCTTTCTTTCGGTGACAACAATTTTTTATTGCCTTATTTTTACGATTGTAAGCTCCATACATGCATGCACCAGCACCAGCCGGCTTCGAGGTTAATGACTAAAATGAGCAAAAGAAAAAAGAAAAGAATGGTGGTGAACCATTTTAATTAAGAAAATTAGAAAAGGAAAATTCTTTAAATAACCTTTTTTTACTTTTTTTTATTATCGTACACAAACTATTTAAATCATTAAAAAATGGTTCAGTTTAAAAAAGAAGATCAGTTTTCAAGCTTTGTCTACCAACAAAGCCTTTTGACTTTGTCGTCGTCCTCCATTTCCTAACTTAATTGCTTGCTTCCTTGCGCATTCCCTCCTTAATCCACTCTCTATTTTTTTTCTCGGCATTTCTAGTTGCAATTTTCAATAGTTACATAGAGTATTATTATTATAGGAAGATGATTATAATTTTATTATACTTTTTATTTTGTTAGCCATGTTCTTAAAAGTAATGCATTACAAGAGTAAATAAACATTATCGCTTGTTTCCTTTTTTTAAGACGATAACCCTATTTGTGAAATTAATAGAGAGGGTAAAGAGAGTCAAGTTAATAAATTTGTTTCATTTCATCTCTTTTTTTTCCTTGAAAAGTGCCAATTTTAAAAACTATTTTTTTAATGCTTTTTGTAACAACGATTTTTTTAAAATTTATCTATCAATCTGTTTTTCGTCCCAAAAAAAAAGAAAGTTAAAATTGGAAAAGCAAAAAAAGCAGTTAGTTTAAAAGCAGCCTATAGAAAAAAAAGTATGTTAGCATCATTGGAAGAGAAAGAAGAAGACGAAGTCCTTTGGGGATACCGTAGTCTTTTATGCTTCTTTTTTTTTTCAGTCGTTGAAAAATAAAATAAAAATGAGCACATCGATTTTTAGTTTTCACGTTAGTTTAGAAAAAATAAGGAAACAAAAAAGAGTAAAGTGTGAAATAAATAAAAAAATTGCGGAAGTCGTCATTAAAAGTCATGACTTTAAAATAAAAAATATATTTCATAAAGTACTAATGAGAATTGACAAAGATTACCCTCCCAGGAGATTTACTACCATATACAAAATATTTATTTGTATAAACTTACCATTAGCAAAAACTAAAGTCACTTTATAATGTATTCCATTTCGAGTATTTTCACCATTAACTTCTTTTTCATTTTCAATAAATCCAGCAAATTTGGTGGATTCAATTTCAATTGGTTGATTAGCTCGATCATAAAGATTTACAGTAAAATGAAAGAAATTGCTTTTACGCAAATTGCTTGGTGGTGGATGCTCAAAATGAGCTCGAGCAAGTTGGGCACTAAAAAATAAAGTACAGTTAATTTTGATAAAAGTAAAGGAAGTTTTTTTGATGCAAATAAAAAAGAAGAGAAATATGCCTACCTTGGATCAGCAGCAACAAAAGCGTGATAATCCAGTGTAGGTGGTTTTTTTCGATCACTATAAATAAAATTAAAATGCTAGGGAAACATAGAAAAATGGTAAAATAATAAAAAAAATTTTAAAAATTCTTCAATAGCACAAAAGAAACACATACTACTAACTAAAACTCTAATCAAAATGAGCGGCGTTTGGGATAGGCAGATGTATAAAAAAAGCTGCTCCGGAACATTCTTGTTGGCAATTCCCCAAACATTTTTCGTTGTTTTGTTGTGTTTTTCCATACGTTTTTTTCATTTTATTTTTTTTATTTCTCCTCCTTTTCGGTATTATCGTGGGACATTATTTGCATGTTATTTGCGAGAAACAGGAGCAAAGGCGCAAAAGAAAAAAAATTCAATGGTTTAAGGAAAGACATTTGGGAAATTGGGATTTAGATCAAAATCAATGACCGCCGTTTTAAAAATTTGCAACAGCATTTTGGTGTTTTCTATTGGGACTATCATTTTCTCTTTTTGAAGCAACTATGTATCCTTAGTTTTATGCTAGCTTGCTGATTGGTATATTTCTCCCATTTTTTTTCTATGAAAAAAACATGGAAATAAAAAAAAAGAAGTTTTGACCTTTTGGGACAGGGGGAATTGACATGAAGGAAAGGAAGCGATGAGAGAATTAGACACATAAATTTGCGCTAAATTATGCCCGGGAGGGGAATGGAGTAAATGACCGATCTTAAATAAAATTAAAAAATAGCTCATGGG
>JAJQJQ010000568.1:0-20784 GCA_028622995.1 Panagrolaimus kolymaensis
TTTCGAACATTAGTGAAATGATCAAAAGGAGAAACGTCGTTATATAAAACAACTTCGCACCATTTACAAGGAGGAAAATCTCCATTTTCTTTACTATAAATAGCAAGTTTGAGAATATTTGAACGTGGAGAATTTTCTTCGGATATAATTTTTCGCAAAAGTTTATTGTAATTACTAAAGTGCTTATGCAATTCTAAATGTGTCAATGACTAAAAAAGGGTTTTCCTTGGATTATAATTTTTTGTTAATAATTTTACTTACATTGCATTGAGTTATAAGCTCTTTAATTATTTCATCTGATACATCGTCGCATTCATGAAGGGATAAATACTGAAAAGAATAAAAGTTATTTTTTGAAATGTATTATTGAATTTCACATGTAACTAACCTGAATTTGAGAATATTGAACAAAATCGATGAGTCCTTCTAATCCCCAAAAATGAATGAGTTTAAAATGTTTTAAAGATTTAAGGTTTTTTAATATTCCGAATTCTCTATTCAAATCATGTTTTTCGTGATGGATATTCTTTAAATTCAAAGCATTTAATTTTGGACAACCTTGAAGAGATTCCAAAGCTTGAGTGGAGTCATTTATTTCAAAATTTACCATTTCCAAATCTTTCATATGTCTTAAATTAATTAATGAAGGATGAAACAATTGATGATGAGTGAATTCAAAAAACCGTAGTTTTGTAAATTTTTTTAGCCACTTATCAGGGTCACTTCGATTTTTAAAGCCATCCACAATTAGAGTTTTAAGATTTTTAGCTTTTTCAGATAAAATACATATGGCTTGTGAAGTAACATCAGAGCAGCCAGCGATATTTAAATAAAGTAATTGTGATGGAACATATTTGAAGCTTTCACCTTTTAAATCAGTATTGCCAGAAATGTCCAAATATTTCAGATTTTTGCATTTAATAAAAACATTTTTTAATCCCTTTTCTACCTCGCTTTTTGTGATGCTATCTGCTTTAATATTTTTGATAATAAGTTGTTCTAGCTTTGGACATAATCTTGCTATATGATTCAAGCTTGTTTCACTTATATTAATTTTTGATAAATTAAGGCTAATCAATTGAGGTGTGTTATATAACATGGAACAAACTGATGAGCCAACTTTACGGGAGTACATGGAAACATCGAGATACTTTATATTAGCTCGAGATAAAATAATTTCGACCTAAATTTGTGAAATGATAAGCTTGCTCTGTGTATATTTTACAAAAACTGACCGATTTATTTGTGATTCCGTTCAAATCAGTAAGCGTTTTTAAGCATACCCGTTTACTTTTAAGGTCTTGTAACTTTGTATGTTTAATAATAGTTTCACGATCAAATACTTCCTTCTTTGGCCAAACAACCTTCAATACAACATCTCGAAGCCGTTTATTAACTTGTTCAAGTTTGAATAAATCATTAAATGAAACCTGATCAAAGATTTTTGCCTGAAAATTTGCGATCAATAATAACTCTAAAATTAATATTTAAGGATGTGGAAAGCTTACAAGCATTTCCTTTGGCAGGCTTGTTAACATATCTTTTTTAACATTATATTCATTATCTTCTTCTTTAACCAGAATTGAAGCATTTAGTCTTGAATGTTTTAGAGTCTAAAAAACAATTCTCGGCCATTGTAATGAATTTCCATAAAAAGTTTACCGTCTTTGAAATTTCTCCTGTATTTTTCCGCTTCAATGAATGGGTTTTAGTTAAGAATAAAATTGTTTTCGCCCTTTCTTCAAACATACTGAAAAAAAACTAATTTTTTGTGTTAAAAAATCAGATTTATTTCTTCAACCTTTCGAAGAAAAAAAATAGCGCAACATAAATAATAGAAATTTATTCCTGGCAAAAGGCCAAGAGAAAATAAAAAAAATATTTTTAAATAACTATTTGATTAGGCATTAGTCTTTTTCCAGTCACATTGATAAAAACAAATAAGACAAAAATATGGTAGTAATTACAAGCTTTGTTTACAAAAAAAGTAAGTAATTATAATGCATTTTTTCTGGGACTCCTCTATATCAAAATGAGTGAACAAAGTTATTCTATGAAAAATTGTTTTCGAACATCAGTAAAGTCATCAAAAGGAGAGGTACCGCTGCAAAAATGAATTTCACACCATTCACAAGGAGGAAAAACATAGTCACCCTTTTTATCAATAACAAGTTTGAGAGTGTTTGAACGTTGAAGATTTTCTTCGGAGAGTATTTCCATCAAGAGACCGTTATAATTTAGATTAAGTTGGTGCAACTCAAAGTGAGTTAATGACTAAAAGGATTTTTTAAATCTTTTTTATTTTTTGTCTCAAAAAAACGTACATTGCATTCAGTAATTATTGATTTAATTGCTTCATCTTTTAAATCATGACCGTCATTAATGGATAAATACTGAAAACATAAAAACTATCTATGATTGAAGACAAAAATTTTCTGTAAATATTTACCTGAATTTGAGAAGATTGAATAAAATCAATGAGTCCACCGAAACTAGAAACACATTCAAATTTACAATATTTTATATTTCTAAAATTTTTTAATATTTCGTATTTCCTTTGCCAATTATGATTTTCTCCACAAATATGTTTTATATTCAGTGCTTTAATTTTTGGACACTTTTGTAGAAATTCTAAGCTTTGTGTTGTAAAACCTTTGTTTTGGATAAAGCAAACCATTTCTAAATTCTTGTTATGTGATAAATCGATGGACGGAAAGCTAATGTGGTTTGAATCATTGTTGTTAAATTCAAAGAATCTCAAATTTGTTAAATTTTTTAACCATTTATTAAAGTCCGTCCGGTCATAATAACGATCCAAAATGAGTGTTTCAAGATTAATGGCTTTTTCAGCTAAAACAAACATTGGATCTGAATGGATATCATTACAATTGGCAAGATTTAAATAAAGCAATTGAGATGGAATATATTCGAAGCTATTACCCAAATGATTTTTGGAAAGGTTGAGATATTTGAGATTTTTGCATTGAATGTAAATATCTATTAAACCTTTTTCTGTTTCCTTCTTTGTAATGCATCCTTCAAGTGTTAATTTTTCTAACAATGGGCAGAATTGTGCTACATTATTCAAACTTTCTTTTTTCAATTCAATATTTGATAAATCAAGTTCAATCATTTGGGGTGCCATATTTAACATCGAACAAATTGATGCCCCAACTTTACGATAATACAGTGAAAGATCGAGATACTTTATATTAGCTCGAGATAAAATAGCTTCGACCTAAAATTTGGCATTCAAAAACATACATATATAAGTTATAAAATTCATAATCATACTTAGTTTAGATTAACTTAATCACATTGAATTTAAAAACTCACAAAAAGCATTAAAAAAAATCACTAAAACTGAATTTAAAAAAATTCGAGAAAATTCTCAGAGAAAAAAAACTAACAGATTTTTGGTGGGCAATTCTATGTAAATTTTTTTGCTTTGAGGAAAGTCCTTTCTTGAAATATTGATATTTAGTATATTTGATAATCGTTTCATGATCAAATCTTTCCTTTCTTGGCCATCCAACTTTCAAAGCAATTTCTCGAAAGCTTTTATTCACTCGTTCCAGCGTAAACAAATCATCGAATGAAAAGGCTTTTAATATTTTTTCCTGAAAATTGAAAATACTATAGAACTCCTAAACTAATATCTTGGAAAAAAGTTTACAAGGATTTCGTTTGGAAGATTTGATAAAAAATCATTTTTGTCTGCGTCTTCATCTCTCTCTGCTACAATGTTGGAAGCTTCTATTGGCGATATTTTTGAAAGCTTAAAAAGATATAATCGAGAGGATCTTTTACAATTTAAAAAAAATGATTTACCTTTTTTGAAGCAACGTTAGAATTTTTACTTTTACGTTTCAAATTTTGCTTGGAAGTTGAAGCACTCGCATCTTCTCCAGACATCGTTAGAGCATTTTAATTGCAGCGCCAAAAAAAGATTGATCGATTCATTTATTTTGATTAAATGAATATCCGATGAATAAATTATGTTTTTTAGAACTCAACGCCAATAATTTGAATAATTATTTTTTGAATGATTGCACATTTTTTTGTCACAAGAAAGTAACCATTAATTTGCTATTTAAACAATCCAATTTCATAATAAAACCAAGAAATTTTTAAATGTATATTACAGATCCTACTATTGATTTTTTCAAAGGTAAATATTTTGTTAATTTAGTTGGTTTGTAACGAATTGTTTATTGAACATCTATCAGAGAAAAGACTGCGGCCAACGAAAACATTGGGCAACTTGGTTATCGAGTGTTCTTCGGAACTTGATCCAATTTAAATTAGTTTTAACAGTATTATTCAAATTTTATTAAATAAAAAATACAATTCAGAAAACGGTACTCGAAAGCACATATCACGTTTTTAATAAATAGAACAAAAACAAAATAAAAGTATAAATACTGCAAACAAAAAAATTAAAGTATGAACATGAAAGGGATGATCATCCGGACCCCATTGCTTCAATCAAAAAAGAAAAAAATTATTGTTTGGAATATTGCTTACGAACATTAGTGAAATGATCAAATGGAGATTCTTCTTCATCTTCGTTACTGATAATAACTTCACACCATTTGCATGGAGGAATTTCCTGAACCCCTTTTTTATCAATAACAAGCTTGAGAATGTTTGAATGCGATGAATTTTCTTCAGGAAGAATTTCCATCAAAAGATTATTGTAATTTTTATGCTCGTGATGTAATTCAAAGTGTGTCAATGACTAAAAAGGATTGTTTTTTGGTTTAGTATTTTTTTGTTAATAATTTTACTTACATTGCATTCTGTTATAAGTTCTTTAATTATTTTATCTGATACATCGTCGCATTCATCAAGGAATAAGTACTGAAAAGATTAAAAGTTATTTTTTGGAATGTCTTATTAATTTTCAAATGTAACAAACCTGAATTTGAGAATATTGAACAAAATCGATGAGTCCTTCTAAGCCACAAAAATTAACGAGTTTTAAGTATTTTAATGATTTAAGGGTTTTTAATATTTCAAATTCTCTTTTCCAATCATGTTTTTCGTGATGGATATTCTTTAAATTCAAAGCTTTTAATTTTGGACAGTATTGAAGATATTCCAAAGTTTGAGTGGAGAAGGAAATTTCAAGAGTTACCATTTCCAAATTTTCCAAATTTGATAAATTAATTAAAGAAGGATAGAACAATTGATGGAGAGTAAATTCAATAAACTGTAGTTTTGTAAATTTTTTTAGCCACTGATCAAGGTCCGTTGGATCGGTATAGAATTCCAAAACTAAAGTTTTAAGATTTTTAGCTTTCTCAGATAAAATACACATTGCTTGTGAAGTAACATGAAAACAGGCAGCGATATTTAAATAAAGTAATTGTGATGGAACATATTCGAAGCTTTCACCTTTTAAATCACAATTGCCAGAAATGTCTAAATATTTGAGATTTTTGCATTTAATAAAAACATTTTTTAATCCCTTTTCTACTTCACTTTTTGTAATTCTGTCTGTTTTAATATCTTTAATAATAAGCTGTTCTAAGTTTGGACATAATCTAGCAATGTGATTCAAACTTGCTTTAGTTAAATTAATTTTTGATAAATTAAGACTAATTAATTGAGGTGCCATATTTAACATCGAACAAATTGATGCCCCAACTTTACGATAATACATAGAAACATCGAGATACTTTATATTAGCTCGGGATAGAATCAATTCGACCTAAAAGTGTAAAATGGTAAATTGTTTTTTATATCTTTTATAAAAAACAAACCGATGTATTTGTGATTCCATTCAAGTCAGTTAAGGTTTTTACTTTTTCTTGCTCTAAGTTAAGATCTTTTAACTTTGTATGTTTAATAACAGTTTCACGATCAAATACTTCCTTCTTTGGCCATACAACATTCATTACAACTTTTCGAAGGTGTTTATTGACCTTTTCAATTCGGAAGAGATCATTAAAAGAAACTTGATTAAAGATTTTTTCCTAAAATTTTATGCAATCATATAACTCCAAAAATTAAATGTTGAGTATTTAGATAAGCTTACAAGAATTTCACTTGGCAGATATGTTAACATATCCTTTTTACCATCATTTTCTTTATCTTCCTCCATATTCGAAGCTATTTGGCACATTTGTTTTGAAGGCTAAAAAAACTTTGGTACTTTAAAAAACTTAGAAAGAAATACTTTACCTTTGTTGTAACTTCTTCCAAATTTTTGCGCTTCTTTGGAAGGAGTTGTTTATCTTTTGGTGGCTGCTTTGGAGATGTTACTGGGAGCTGAAAGAGGAGGAATATTAATATTAATTACTTAAAATTAAAGAAGATAATAATACCGAGTTTGAATCTGCATCAGAGTTCATACATTTAGGTTTCAAATGAGGCCTTGAAGTTCCAGATGATGCAGTATTATCTTCTGACATTTTGATAAGAAAAGTTTCTATTAAATTTTTCGAAGAAATATATTTGATTGAATAACCTAATTTTTTCTTCTGAGAAAAAAATTGCCACAAAAATAATTAAATAATGGGAGTACTGATTGCCAATAATGGATAATAATTTTTTTTTGTTGTTGATTAAATGAATGGTTTGGGTATTGCTATATTTTTCTTGGCAAGATATCATAGCCTAAGTACCCCGAAATCACCTTACTTGACACCCCTTTGTGCCAGCAAAAAATTAGCACAGCAAACAAAAAATTTCGACAACTTGACGATCGATTTTTTTTTCTCGGAACTTAATTCAATGTAAATATTTAGATTATGAAAATTCATATTAGTTTTAACAGTATTATTCAAATTTTATTAATTAAAAAAACAATACAGAAAACGGTACTCGAAAGCCCATTTTTAATATAAAAAAAAACATAATAAAAGTATTATTGTTGACTAAATAAAAAAACCAAATTTGAACTTGAAAGGGTTCCCCTGAACTCCATTGGTTTAATTAAAAACAAAGCAAAAAAGTTATTCTTTGGAATATTGATTTCGGACATTAGTAAAGTCATCAAACGGCGAAGTACCTTCGCATAAAATAACCTCACACCATTCACAAGGAGGAAAAACATGATTTCCTTTTCTATCAATAATTAGCTTTAGAATGTTTTGGCGGTGAGGATTTTGTTGGGACAGAATGTTTGACAATGGGTCATTGTAATTTTTATATTGGTGATGCAATTCAAAATGAGTTAATGACTAAAATACTGAGTTTAATAAAGTTTACTTTTTAGTTGAAAATTAGCTTACATTGCATTGAGTGATGATCGCTTTAATTATTTCATCATTCAATTTGTCACAATTATTTAGGGATAAATACTGAAATAATAAAACTTTAATATTTAGAGACAAACAATTTTTAAAATTTTACTTACTTCGATTTGGCAAGTTTGAATAAAATCAATAAAACCAGTGAAATCAAAAATATATCCAAATTTGCAATATTTTAAAGCTTTAAAGTTTTTTAATATTTGAAATTCCCTTTGCCAATTTCGATTTGCATTATAGATGTGTTGCAAATTCAATGATTTTAATTTTGAGCATTCTTGAAGGCTTTGCAAGCTTTGGGTTTTAAATGAATTGTTTTGTTTAAAATATACCATTTCTAAATCTTTCATATGTGATAAATTTATGGAAGGATAATATTTAGGATCAAAATCGTTAAACTCAAAAAATCTCAGCTTTTTTAATTTGTTTAACCAAATATTAAGATTAAATACATCTTTATAACCCTCCAAAATTAACGTTTCAAGATTGACGGCTTTCTCAGTTAAAATGTCCATTTCTAAAAACGAAATATCGCATTTTGAGAGATTTAAATAGAGTAATTGTGATGGAATATATTCAAGGCTGTCACCACAAACGTTATAAGAAAGATTGAGATATTTGAGATTTTTGCATTGAATGTAAATATCTTTTAAATAAGGCTCAGCTATATCACTTTGAATGCATCCTTCAAGGGTAAATTTTTCTAACAGTGTACAAAATTTTGCAATCATTTTCAAGCTTTCTTTTTTCATTTCGATATAAGATAAATCAAGTGTAGTCAGTTGGGGGGCTTTTATCAATAATGAACAAACTCGAGAATCAAGTGTACGATAATACATAGAAACATCGAGGCACTTTATATTGGCCCGGGATAATACAGCATAAATCTAAAAAAGAAGAAGATTAAAACTAAACAAAAGTTCTAGGAAGCAGGGAATATATAAAAAGTTTTAAATTATCCTCGAAACTACTAAAGTTTTGTTAAATTAAAAAATCATATATTTATAAGTTGTCTTTCTCGATCGAAGGAGGAGCTTTAAAGGTGGTGTAAAAGAATCAAAAATAAAGCAGTAAAAGTGTCTTCAAAAAAGCTCGGTCTCTAACAACTAAAAACAAACCGATTTTATGGTGATATTATGCAAATCTATAGCCTTAACATAACGATAATAAACGTCCTTAAGATTTAGATATTTTGTGTTTTTGATAATTGTTTCGTGATCGAATGCATCTATCTTTGACCAAAAAATATTTGAAATAATATTTCGAAGACGCTTATTTGCGCATTCAAGATTAAAGAAGTCATCAAAAGAGAGCAAATCAAAAATTTTGTTCTGAAAATTACAACTAGTAAATATTAAAATTTGAATGCCTAATAAAAAGCTTACATAAATTTCATTTGGAAGATTTGATAGGAAATCTTTTTTATATATACTTTCATTTTCTTCTGCCACAACGTTTGAAGCTTTTGATCTTGGTTGTTTTGAAATCTAAATAAGTAAATAAATTTTTTATTGTGGAAAGTTTAAGAAAAATTACTTTTTTAAAATTAGAGTTTGTATTTTTACGCGTCGAAACGAGGAATTTATTTTGTTTTCCAACTTTTGATGGCACTTGTTGTTCTCTTGATGTATTTAAACACTAAAAATGTCATTAAGCATATATTAATTCTTTTAAGCTGAGAAATTATGTTACCGAGCTTAAAACAGGATCAAGAAATTCGTTTTTATTTTTCAAATATTGCCTGGAAGTCGAAGGACCCGCCACATTTTCTCCAGACATTACTTAACAATAGTAATTAACGCACCAACAAAAAAGAAGAACGATCGATCCGTTTATTCTTCTTTTAAAAAAAGGGAATATCCGCAGAATAAATAATGTGTTTCAGGGCTGAACGCCAAAAATTTGAATAACTTTTTGTTGTTGAATAAATGCAAATTTTAATTTGGCACAAAAAAGATTAGTTTTCTCTACTTTCTTATATCTATAACATTAATAAATTTTTTTAATTTGCTCAATTGTGCTCAAAATAAGTAAAACAAAAAGAAAAAAAGTTTATTTATAATCGCTTTATTTACAAAATTAAAAAATATATTTATTTTTTTCCAATGGCATGAAGAGCAGTATTGGCAGCAGCACCCACAGCAGCGCCCTTCAATGCACTTTTAATAAATCCATCCTTGTGTTCATGAGATTGAGGGGCAACAGCGGCTTCACCTGAAGATCCAACACCTGCAGCGCCTGATCCAGATCCAACGCCACCAGTTCCAGCTAATCCATCTCCAGCACCACCAACTCCTGATCCTGAGCCTACACCGCCAACATTTTCATGACTATTATGGCTGCTACCAAAGATTCCAGCGGTGCTTTGATTCAGGATATTAACGAAATTATAAAAACTATTGAAAAAAGCAAAATCTAAAATCTAAAATTTAATCCTTCCCTTTCATTTTTTTGTTGCATAATATTTGAATAGTTTAAAATAAATAAATTGTATTCTTTTCTCGCGCCTAAGATAAAAGGTAGTTTCTGAACCAAAAAAGAGATTTAGAAGCATAAAAAAAGGCCATTGAATATCTTATCAACACATAATTCTTTGTTTTCACTTTTTTTCCTATAGAATTTAAAAATATGACACCATTTTATTTTTTCTTATTTTTTTCATTTGCATAGCTCATCATGGCAGCTTGTAAAAAACCATTTTCCCCCCATCTATCTTTGATGTTGTGGCTACATTTTTTTAAATTTCTAAATGTTTATATAAAAGTTAAATCAAGCAGAATTAATAAAAAGTTTGATAAAAATTTAAAAGAAAAACAAAAACGAACATTGTAAGTAAAAATAAAATGTAAGAGAGAATAAAATCTCAATATGTAAATAACAAAATTAATGATTGAAATATTGATTTCGAACATTAGTGAAATGATCAAAAGGAGAAACATCGTTATATAAAACAACTTCGCACCATTTACAAGGAGGAAAATCTCCATTTTCTTTACTATAAATAGCAAGTTTGAGAATATTTGAACGTGGAGAATTTTCTTCGGATATAATTTTTCGCAAAAGTTTATTGTAATTACTAAAGTGCTTATGCAATTCTAAATGTGTCAATGACTAAAAAAGGGTTTTCCTTGGATTATAATTTTTTGTTAATAATTTTACTTACATTGCATTGAGTTATAAGCTCTTTAATTATTTCATCTGATACATCGTCGCATTCATGAAGGGATAAATACTGAAAAGAATAAAAGTTATTTTTTGAAATGTATTATTGAATTTCACATGTAACTAACCTGAATTTGAGAATATTGAACAAAATCGATGAGTCCTTCTAATCCCCAAAAATGAATGAGTTTAAAATGTTTTAAAGATTTAAGGTTTTTTAATATTCCGAATTCTCTATTCAAATCATGTTTTTCGTGATGGATATTCTTTAAATTCAAAGCATTTAATTTTGGACAACCTTGAAGAGATTCCAAAGCTTGAGTGGAGTCATTTATTTCAAAATTTACCATTTCCAAATCTTTCATATGTCTTAAATTAATTAATGAAGGATGAAACAATTGATGATGAGTGAATTCAAAAAACCGTAGTTTTGTAAATTTTTTTAGCCACTTATCAGGGTCACTTCGATTTTTAAAGCCATCCACAATTAGAGTTTTAAGATTTTTAGCTTTTTCAGATAAAATACATATGGCTTGTGAAGTAACATCAGAGCAGCCAGCGATATTTAAATAAAGTAATTGTGATGGAACATATTTGAAGCTTTCACCTTTTAAATCAGTATTGCCAGAAATGTCCAAATATTTCAGATTTTTGCATTTAATAAAAACATTTTTTAATCCCTTTTCTACCTCGCTTTTTGTGATGCTATCTGCTTTAATATTTTTGATAATAAGTTGTTCTAGCTTTGGACATAATCTTGCTATATGATTCAAGCTTGTTTCACTTATATTAATTTTTGATAAATTAAGGCTAATCAATTGAGGTGTGTTATATAACATGGAACAAACTGATGAGCCAACTTTACGGGAGTACATGGAAACATCGAGATACTTTATATTAGCTCGAGATAAAATAATTTCGACCTAAATTTGTGAAATGATAAGCTTGCTCTGTGTATATTTTACAAAAACTGACCGATTTATTTGTGATTCCGTTCAAATCAGTAAGCGTTTTTAAGCATACCCGTTTACTTTTAAGGTCTTGTAACTTTGTATGTTTAATAATAGTTTCACGATCAAATACTTCCTTCTTTGGCCAAACAACCTTCAATACAACATCTCGAAGCCGTTTATTAACTTGTTCAAGTTTGAATAAATCATTAAATGAAACCTGATCAAAGATTTTTGCCTGAAAATTTGCGATCAATAATAACTCTAAAATTAATATTTAAGGATGTGGAAAGCTTACAAGCATTTCCTTTGGCAGGCTTGTTAACATATCTTTTTTAACATTATATTCATTATCTTCTTCTTTAACCAGAATTGAAGCATTTAGTCTTGAATGTTTTAGAGTCTAAAAAACAATTCTCGGCCATTGTAATGAATTTCCATAAAAAGTTTACCGTCTTTGAAATTTCTCCTGTATTTTTCCGCTTCAATGAATGGGTTTTAGTTAAGAATAAAATTGTTTTCGCCCTTTCTTCAAACATACTGAAAAAAAACTAATTTTTTGTGTTAAAAAATCAGATTTATTTCTTCAACCTTTCGAAGAAAAAAAATAGCGCAACATAAATAATAGAAATTTATTCCTGGCAAAAGGCCAAGAGAAAATAAAAAAAATATTTTTAAATAACTATTTGATTAGGCATTAGTCTTTTTCCAGTCACATTGATAAAAACAAATAAGACAAAAATATGGTAGTAATTACAAGCTTTGTTTACAAAAAAAGTAAGTAATTATAATGCATTTTTTCTGGGACTCCTCTATATCAAAATGAGTGAACAAAGTTATTCTATGAAAAATTGTTTTCGAACATCAGTAAAGTCATCAAAAGGAGAGGTACCGCTGCAAAAATGAATTTCACACCATTCACAAGGAGGAAAAACATAGTCACCCTTTTTATCAATAACAAGTTTGAGAGTGTTTGAACGTTGAAGATTTTCTTCGGAGAGTATTTCCATCAAGAGACCGTTATAATTTAGATTAAGTTGGTGCAACTCAAAGTGAGTTAATGACTAAAAGGATTTTTTAAATCTTTTTTATTTTTTGTCTCAAAAAAACGTACATTGCATTCAGTAATTATTGATTTAATTGCTTCATCTTTTAAATCATGACCGTCATTAATGGATAAATACTGAAAACATAAAAACTATCTATGATTGAAGACAAAAATTTTCTGTAAATATTTACCTGAATTTGAGAAGATTGAATAAAATCAATGAGTCCACCGAAACTAGAAACACATTCAAATTTACAATATTTTATATTTCTAAAATTTTTTAATATTTCGTATTTCCTTTGCCAATTATGATTTTCTCCACAAATATGTTTTATATTCAGTGCTTTAATTTTTGGACACTTTTGTAGAAATTCTAAGCTTTGTGTTGTAAAACCTTTGTTTTGGATAAAGCAAACCATTTCTAAATTCTTGTTATGTGATAAATCGATGGACGGAAAGCTAATGTGGTTTGAATCATTGTTGTTAAATTCAAAGAATCTCAAATTTGTTAAATTTTTTAACCATTTATTAAAGTCCGTCCGGTCATAATAACGATCCAAAATGAGTGTTTCAAGATTAATGGCTTTTTCAGCTAAAACAAACATTGGATCTGAATGGATATCATTACAATTGGCAAGATTTAAATAAAGCAATTGAGATGGAATATATTCGAAGCTATTACCCAAATGATTTTTGGAAAGGTTGAGATATTTGAGATTTTTGCATTGAATGTAAATATCTATTAAACCTTTTTCTGTTTCCTTCTTTGTAATGCATCCTTCAAGTGTTAATTTTTCTAACAATGGGCAGAATTGTGCTACATTATTCAAACTTTCTTTTTTCAATTCAATATTTGATAAATCAAGTTCAATCATTTGGGGTGCCATATTTAACATCGAACAAATTGATGCCCCAACTTTACGATAATACAGTGAAAGATCGAGATACTTTATATTAGCTCGAGATAAAATAGCTTCGACCTAAAATTTGGCATTCAAAAACATACATATATAAGTTATAAAATTCATAATCATACTTAGTTTAGATTAACTTAATCACATTGAATTTAAAAACTCACAAAAAGCATTAAAAAAAATCACTAAAACTGAATTTAAAAAAATTCGAGAAAATTCTCAGAGAAAAAAAACTAACAGATTTTTGGTGGGCAATTCTATGTAAATTTTTTTGCTTTGAGGAAAGTCCTTTCTTGAAATATTGATATTTAGTATATTTGATAATCGTTTCATGATCAAATCTTTCCTTTCTTGGCCATCCAACTTTCAAAGCAATTTCTCGAAAGCTTTTATTCACTCGTTCCAGCGTAAACAAATCATCGAATGAAAAGGCTTTTAATATTTTTTCCTGAAAATTGAAAATACTATAGAACTCCTAAACTAATATCTTGGAAAAAAGTTTACAAGGATTTCGTTTGGAAGATTTGATAAAAAATCATTTTTGTCTGCGTCTTCATCTCTCTCTGCTACAATGTTGGAAGCTTCTATTGGCGATATTTTTGAAAGCTTAAAAAGATATAATCGAGAGGATCTTTTACAATTTAAAAAAAATGATTTACCTTTTTGAAGCAACGTTAGAATTTTTACTTTTACGTTTCAAATTTTGCTTGGAAGTTGAAGCACTCGCATCTTCTCCAGACATCGTTAGAGCATTTTAATTGCAGCGCCAAAAAAAGATTGATCGATTCATTTATTTTGATTAAATGAATATCCGATGAATAAATTATGTTTTTTAGAACTCAACGCCAATAATTTGAATAATTATTTTTTGAATGATTGCACATTTTTTTGTCACAAGAAAGTAACCATTAATTTGCTATTTAAACAATCCAATTTCATAATAAAACCAAGAAATTTTTAAATGTATATTACAGATCCTACTATTGATTTTTTCAAAGGTAAATATTTTGTTAATTTAGTTGGTTTGTAACGAATTGTTTATTGAACATCTATCAGAGAAAAGACTGCGGCCAACGAAAACATTGGGCAACTTGGTTATCGAGTGTTCTTCGGAACTTGATCCAATTTAAATTAGTTTTAACAGTATTATTCAAATTTTATTAAATAAAAAATACAATTCAGAAAACGGTACTCGAAAGCACATATCACGTTTTTAATAAATAGAACAAAAACAAAATAAAAGTATAAATACTGCAAACAAAAAAATTAAAGTATGAACATGAAAGGGATGATCATCCGGACCCCATTGCTTCAATCAAAAAAGAAAAAAATTATTGTTTGGAATATTGCTTACGAACATTAGTGAAATGATCAAATGGAGATTCTTCTTCATCTTCGTTACTGATAATAACTTCACACCATTTGCATGGAGGAATTTCCTGAACCCCTTTTTTATCAATAACAAGCTTGAGAATGTTTGAATGCGATGAATTTTCTTCAGGAAGAATTTCCATCAAAAGATTATTGTAATTTTTATGCTCGTGATGTAATTCAAAGTGTGTCAATGACTAAAAAGGATTGTTTTTTGGTTTAGTATTTTTTTGTTAATAATTTTACTTACATTGCATTCTGTTATAAGTTCTTTAATTATTTTATCTGATACATCGTCGCATTCATCAAGGAATAAGTACTGAAAAGATTAAAAGTTATTTTTTGGAATGTCTTATTAATTTTCAAATGTAACAAACCTGAATTTGAGAATATTGAACAAAATCGATGAGTCCTTCTAAGCCACAAAAATTAACGAGTTTTAAGTATTTTAATGATTTAAGGGTTTTTAATATTTCAAATTCTCTTTTCCAATCATGTTTTTCGTGATGGATATTCTTTAAATTCAAAGCTTTTAATTTTGGACAGTATTGAAGATATTCCAAAGTTTGAGTGGAGAAGGAAATTTCAAGAGTTACCATTTCCAAATTTTCCAAATTTGATAAATTAATTAAAGAAGGATAGAACAATTGATGGAGAGTAAATTCAATAAACTGTAGTTTTGTAAATTTTTTTAGCCACTGATCAAGGTCCGTTGGATCGGTATAGAATTCCAAAACTAAAGTTTTAAGATTTTTAGCTTTCTCAGATAAAATACACATTGCTTGTGAAGTAACATGAAAACAGGCAGCGATATTTAAATAAAGTAATTGTGATGGAACATATTCGAAGCTTTCACCTTTTAAATCACAATTGCCAGAAATGTCTAAATATTTGAGATTTTTGCATTTAATAAAAACATTTTTTAATCCCTTTTCTACTTCACTTTTTGTAATTCTGTCTGTTTTAATATCTTTAATAATAAGCTGTTCTAAGTTTGGACATAATCTAGCAATGTGATTCAAACTTGCTTTAGTTAAATTAATTTTTGATAAATTAAGACTAATTAATTGAGGTGCCATATTTAACATCGAACAAATTGATGCCCCAACTTTACGATAATACATAGAAACATCGAGATACTTTATATTAGCTCGGGATAGAATCAATTCGACCTAAAAGTGTAAAATGGTAAATTGTTTTTTATATCTTTTATAAAAAACAAACCGATGTATTTGTGATTCCATTCAAGTCAGTTAAGGTTTTTACTTTTTCTTGCTCTAAGTTAAGATCTTTTAACTTTGTATGTTTAATAACAGTTTCACGATCAAATACTTCCTTCTTTGGCCATACAACATTCATTACAACTTTTCGAAGGTGTTTATTGACCTTTTCAATTCGGAAGAGATCATTAAAAGAAACTTGATTAAAGATTTTTTCCTAAAATTTTATGCAATCATATAACTCCAAAAATTAAATGTTGAGTATTTAGATAAGCTTACAAGAATTTCACTTGGCAGATATGTTAACATATCCTTTTTACCATCATTTTCTTTATCTTCCTCCATATTCGAAGCTATTTGGCACATTTGTTTTGAAGGCTAAAAAAACTTTGGTACTTTAAAAAACTTAGAAAGAAATACTTTACCTTTGTTGTAACTTCTTCCAAATTTTTGCGCTTCTTTGGAAGGAGTTGTTTATCTTTTGGTGGCTGCTTTGGAGATGTTACTGGGAGCTGAAAGAGGAGGAATATTAATATTAATTACTTAAAATTAAAGAAGATAATAATACCGAGTTTGAATCTGCATCAGAGTTCATACATTTAGGTTTCAAATGAGGCCTTGAAGTTCCAGATGATGCAGTATTATCTTCTGACATTTTGATAAGAAAAGTTTCTATTAAATTTTTCGAAGAAATATATTTGATTGAATAACCTAATTTTTTCTTCTGAGAAAAAAATTGCCACAAAAATAATTAAATAATGGGAGTACTGATTGCCAATAATGGATAATAATTTTTTTTTGTTGTTGATTAAATGAATGGTTTGGGTATTGCTATATTTTTCTTGGCAAGATATCATAGCCTAAGTACCCCGAAATCACCTTACTTGACACCCCTTTGTGCCAGCAAAAAATTAGCACAGCAAACAAAAAATTTCGACAACTTGACGATCGATTTTTTTTTCTCGGAACTTAATTCAATGTAAATATTTAGATTATGAAAATTCATATTAGTTTTAACAGTATTATTCAAATTTTATTAATTAAAAAAACAATACAGAAAACGGTACTCGAAAGCCCATTTTTAATATAAAAAAAAACATAATAAAAGTATTATTGTTGACTAAATAAAAAAACCAAATTTGAACTTGAAAGGGTTCCCCTGAACTCCATTGGTTTAATTAAAAACAAAGCAAAAAAGTTATTCTTTGGAATATTGATTTCGGACATTAGTAAAGTCATCAAACGGCGAAGTACCTTCGCATAAAATAACCTCACACCATTCACAAGGAGGAAAAACATGATTTCCTTTTCTATCAATAATTAGCTTTAGAATGTTTTGGCGGTGAGGATTTTGTTGGGACAGAATGTTTGACAATGGGTCATTGTAATTTTTATATTGGTGATGCAATTCAAAATGAGTTAATGACTAAAATACTGAGTTTAATAAAGTTTACTTTTTAGTTGAAAATTAGCTTACATTGCATTGAGTGATGATCGCTTTAATTATTTCATCATTCAATTTGTCACAATTATTTAGGGATAAATACTGAAATAATAAAACTTTAATATTTAGAGACAAACAATTTTTAAAATTTTACTTACTTCGATTTGGCAAGTTTGAATAAAATCAATAAAACCAGTGAAATCAAAAATATATCCAAATTTGCAATATTTTAAAGCTTTAAAGTTTTTTAATATTTGAAATTCCCTTTGCCAATTTCGATTTGCATTATAGATGTGTTGCAAATTCAATGATTTTAATTTTGAGCATTCTTGAAGGCTTTGCAAGCTTTGGTTTTAAATGAATTGTTTTGTTTAAAATATACCATTTCTAAATCTTTCATATGTGATAAATTTATGGAAGGATAATATTTAGGATCAAAATCGTTAAACTCAAAAAATCTCAGCTTTTTAATTTGTTTAACCAAATATTAAGATTAAATACATCTTTATAAACCCTCCAAAATTAACGTTTCAAGATTGACGGCTTTCTCAGTTAAAATGTCCATTTCTAAAAACGAAATATCGCATTTTGAGAGATTTAAATAGAGTAATTGTGATGGAATATATTCAAGGCTGTCACCACAAACGTTATAAGAAAGATTGAGATATTTGAGATTTTTGCATTGAATGTAAATATCTTTTAAATAAGGCTCAGCTATATCACTTTGAATGCATCCTTCAAGGGTAAATTTTTCTAACAGTGTACAAAATTTTGCAATCATTTTCAAGCTTTCTTTTTTCATTTCGATATAAGATAAATCAAGTGTAGTCAGTTGGGGGGCTTTTATCAATAATGAACAAACTCGAGAATCAAGTGTACGATAATACATAGAAACATCGAGGCACTTTATATTGGCCCGGGATAATACAGCATAAATCTAAAAAAGAAGAAGATTAAAACTAAACAAAAGTTCTAGGAAGCAGGGAATATATAAAAAGTTTTAAATTATCCTCGAAACTACTAAAGTTTTGTTAAATTAAAAAATCATATATTTATAAGTTGTCTTTCTCGATCGAAGGAGGAGCTTTAAAGGTGGTGTAAAAGAATCAAAAATAAAGCAGTAAAAGTGTCTTCAAAAAAGCTCGGTCTCTAACAACTAAAAACAAACCGATTTTATGGTGATATTATGCAAATCTATAGCCTTAACATAACGATAATAAACGTCCTTAAGATTTAGATATTTTGTGTTTTTGATAATTGTTTCGTGATCGAATGCATCTATCTTTGACCAAAAAATATTTGAAATAATATTTCGAAGACGCTTATTTGCGCATTCAAGATTAAAGAAGTCATCAAAAGAGAGCAAAATCAAAAATTTTGTTCTGAAAATTACAACTAGTAAATATTAAAATTTGAATGCCTAATAAAAAGCTTACATAAATTTCATTTGGAAGATTTGATAGGAAATCTTTTTTATATATACTTTCATTTTCTTCTGCCACAACGTTTGAAGCTTTTGATCTTGGTTGTTTTGAAATCTAAATAAGTAAATAAATTTTTTATTGTGGAAAGTTTAAGAAAAATTACTTTTTTAAAATTAGAGTTTGTATTTTTACGCGTCGAAACGAGGAATTTATTTTGTTTTCCAACTTTTGATGGCACTTGTTGTTCTCTTGATGTATTTAAACACTAAAAATGTCATTAAGCATATATTAATTCTTTTAAGCTGAGAAATTATGTTACCGAGCTTAAAACAGGATCAAGAAATTCGTTTTTATTTTTCAAATATTGCCTGGAAGTCGAAGGACCCCGCCACATTTTCTCCAGACATTACTTAACAATAGTAATTAACGCACCAACAAAAAAGAAGAACGATCGATCCGTTTATTCTTCTTTTAAAAAAAGGGAATATCCGCAGAATAAATAATGTGTTTCAGGGCTGAACGCCAAAAATTTGAATAACTTTTTGTTGTTGAATAAATGCAAATTTTAATTTGGCACAAAAAAGATTAGTTTTCTCTACTTTCTTATATCTATAACATTAATAAATTTTTTTAATTTGCTCATTGTGCTCAAAATAAGTAAAACAAAAAGAAAAAAAGTTTATTTATAATCGCTTTATTTACAAAATTAAAAAATATATTTATTTTTTTCCAATGGCATGAAGAGCAGTATTGGCAGCAGCACCCACAGCAGCGCCCTTCAATGCACTTTTAATAAATCCATCCTTGTGTTCATGAGATTGAGGGGCAACAGCGGCTTCACCTGAAGATCCAACACCTGCAGCGCCTGATCCAGATCCAACGCCACCAGTTCCAGCTAATCCATCTCCAGCACCACCAACTCCTGATCCTGAGCCTACACCGCCAACATTTTCATGACTATTATGGCTGCTACCAAAGATTCCAGCGGTGCTTTGATTCAGGATATTAACGAAATTATAAAAACTATTGAAAAAAGCAAAATCTAAAATCTAAAATTTAATCCTTCCCTTTCATTTTTTTGTTGCATAATATTTGAATAGTTTAAAATAAATAAATTGTATTCTTTTCTCGCGCCTAAGATAAAAGGTAGTTTCTGAACCAAAAAAGAGATTTAGAAGCATAAAAAAAGGCCATTGAATATCTTATCAACACATAATTCTTTGTTTTCACTTTTTTTCCTATAGAATTTAAAAATATGACACCATTTTATTTTTTCTTATTTTTTCATTTGCATAGCTCATCATGGCAGCTTGTAAAAAAACCATTTTCCCCCCATCTATCTTTGATGTTGTGGCTACATTTTTTTTAAATTTCTAAATGTTTATATAAAAGTTAAATCAAGCAGAATTAATAAAAAGTTTGATAAAAATTTAAAAGAAAAACAAAAACGAACATTGTAAGTAAAAATAAAATGTAAGAGAGAATAAAATCTCAATATGTAAATAACAAAATTAATGATTGAAATATTGATTTCGAACATTAGTGAAATGATCAAAAGGAGAAACATCGTTATATAAAACAACTTCGCACCATTTACAAGGAGGAAAATCTCCATTTTCTTTACTATAAATAGCAAGTTTGAGAATATTTGAACGTGGAGAATTTTCTTCGGATATAATTTTTCGCAAAAGTTTATTGTAATTACTAAAGTGCTTATGCAATTCTAAATGTGTCAATGACTAAAAAAAGGGTTTTCCTTGGATTATAATTTTTTGTTAATAATTTTACTTACATTGCATTGAGTTATAAGCTCTTTAATTATTTCATCTGATACATCGTCGCATTCATGAAGGGATAAATACTGAAAAGAATAAAAGTTATTTTTTGAAATGTATTATTGAATTTCACATGTAACTAACCTGAATTTGAGAATATTGAACAAAATCGATGAGTCCTTCTAATCCCCAAAAATGAATGAGTTTAAAATGTTTT